>PVKC010025022.1:0-16650 GCA_004027635.1 Crocidura indochinensis | reverse complement strand
GGGGGGGGTCACACCCGGCAGTGCTCGGGTTACTCCTGGCTCCATGCTCAAAAATTGCTCCTGGCAGGCACGGGGGACCATATGGGGCACAGGGATTCGAACCAATGACCTTTTGCATGAAAGGCAAACACCTTACCTCCATGCTATCTCTCGGGACCCCCAGTGTATGGTTCTTAAATTGACCTCCTATTTCACCAATCCAATTTTCTGCTGCAGTGATTCTTCTATTACTCCTTCCACAAGGGCTTGGAGGCTGGAATAATACATCTATTGTGTTCCAATGCCTCCACTGTGTTCTCCTGGGTGAGTTTTAAGTGATTTCATCACTGCAGAGTAATGTTCTGAGTCAGTAGCATTTGTTTTCACAACTAAACTTTTCATTATCTGAGTTCATGCCCAGCCTTCTAAGTCCCCAGCATCCCATATGATCCCCCAAGCCAGGAGCAATTTCTGAGTGCATAGCTAGGAGTAACCCTGAGTATGCCCTGAGTATGATGGGTGTGGTCCCAAAAACAAAACAAACAGATAAATAAGTCTGCCATAGAAGCAAGCAGGATCAGGCAGGATAGGAGGACAGTAGGAAGGATGGGAGGGAAACTGGGGACATTGATGACAGGAAATGTGCACTAATGAAGGGTATTGTATGTGATATGACTAAAGTTCAATCATGAACCACTTTCTAGCTATGAATATCACAGAGATTCAATTAAAGAATTTTAATGTGCTTTCTTACAATACTTTGTCCTAAAGTATTAAAGACAGTACTATACTAAATCAGTGTTCCTGACACAAGTTCTGTGAGTGACCCATTAAAGATGTAATCCTGTACTCATTTCAAGATCAAATTACGCTTTAGGACATCAGGAACACCATCTCTAGCCTCATAATTTGGTCTCAAGCCATGAGTGATGCCCCTGTTTGACCTTGTATTCTGCCATACTTAAGTCTGATCCTATATGATTTATACTCCTTTGGGATAATGATTTTCAATTTTAAGAAAACTGGGAGTTAGGGAACACTGTTTAGATGATCTGAAAATGTTGTGTTTGTACTGTTTTTTTTTTTTAATCCTGCAAATACTATGGAAAACTATAAAGATGAGAGTAAAATCATCTTGCCACTCAGAAAAACATTTTAGAATATATGTTTATGTACATAAATAATAAAGAATATGTACCTAATTTATACGTGCCACTTTTCTCTGGATGTTCTTCTCAAATTATCTTTTTTTATTCACCAATATTGAAAGTAGATACCAGTATACATCTATATATTGAAGATGCCTCTCACCATTTATAACTCAATTTCTATTGGCACCAAAATTTCTGAAAGTATTTCAGTTTCTACCAGGCCAGATTTTTATTAATTATTATCTATATTCTAAAGACTTGTAACTTAATAGCTCTCAAATAATCATCTTATAATTTTCACATGGAATCCATTAAACTCATGTCACAAGTAATTTGGCCAAACCATAATCTTGCCTTGATTCCTTTCCTTTTTCTTTTCCACGTTTAACTGCAACTTAAAATCTGGTCAGAAATATCTCTTTTGTAAGTCTTTTCCCCAAAATCTTCTGTCAATTAAATCCCAGAGCATATTATTTTTATTGACACATGCAATCAAGAAGCGGTTGTAGTTAATTAGCCCACAAAAATTAATCCTTTATTGGATAGCTTGGATCTAAACTTTCAGGAAGCAGATGTGTACCTTGAATAACTTAATTTAATTACATATATTTAAAATGAAATATAGAAGTGCTTTTTCCCATTTTCTTATTTTATATAAGAATATATTCAGGGGCCAGAGTGATAGAACATTAGGTAGGACTCTTGCCTTGCATTTTGCTGACTTGGATTTGATCCCCAGCATACCATATGGTTCTTAAGCATTGCCAGGGGTTATTCCTGAGCAAAAAGCCAGGAGTAACTCCCGTACACTGTCGGTATGATCCCAAAACCAAAAGAAAAATTGTTTAGACTCTTCAACAGATATGTGTTATTTTTGTCACATTGCTGTGCGTCATCAAACACAGTTTTCCAAATCATCTTCTCCTTTCTTTCATCTCAAATATAGTATTATTTGAATCACTACAATGTCATCCCAGCCACAAGTATAATTAGGGCAAATTCCCCCATTTTTCTGTTATCACAGATTCGTGATCTCAACCTAAGCATAGACTGGTTAGTAATTTGAAGTGTTCGTAAGACAGTTGACTGATAGTGACACCTACCACATGCAATTATGAAGTTATACCCCAAAGACTCATTATTAAATCATTCCCCCTCCTAGGGGACATTGGTGGACATGGGTAAAGGGAATGGAACATTGAACACCTAAAATGTAATAATGAATAACTTTTTTCAGTAGTGGTCCAATAAAACCCATAGTGATTCAATAAAATACTTAAAAAGGGAAAAATTGTTTCTCATTGGAGCTTCAGTAATAGCACAGTGATAGCATTTGCCTTGCATGTACCAAACCCAGAACAGACCCGGGTTCAATCCCCAGCAACCCATATGGTCCCCCAAGCCTGCCAGGAGTGATTTCTGAGCACAGAGCCAGGAGTAACCCCCCGAGTGCCTCAAGGTGTGGGCCCTCTATAAAGAAACCAAATTGTTTCTCGTTTTTGTCCTCTTGATTTCCCTCTCAGTATTCATATCAGATTATCTCTTGAAATTTGTCTTTTCTGGACAGCATTTTCTGTTTCTCAAAATAAAGCCACTTACAGATCATTTTGTAATCTGAGGCTTCATCAGGCTCCAGTACAAGATGGTTACTCTTTTCTTCTAAGGAATATTTGGGATACATGCATATGAGTGTGTGCAGTGAATTTCAAATCCAGCTATTTTTCTTTTTCATCATAAAAGATTTTTGACATAAAGAAATTGTATCTTTATTAGAATAGCACCATAGGACATGAACCATCTTGTTCTGCCTCGTATTTCTGCCTTCCGACAAACTGAGAAAAAAAAGGGGGGATGGGACCCAGGGGCCAAGTGGTCTCAGGAGCATTGAGTAAAAATAAAAAATAGTCAAATCTAAATACCTAACCCAAAGTCAATGACAAATGAATCTAGGGCCCCAAACTACAACGATCTATACACAAAAGGAACCTGTTATATTCGAAGTCCCAGGGGCTATGTGTGGAGGTATGGAGGCATGCTGGGAACTATGGTGGAAGCAATTGCCCTAATTCACAGTCTCTATGTACCTGAAATACAACTATGAAAGACTTGTAATTCATATTGGTCTCAATAAAAATAATAGAATGGAGAGAGGGAGAGAGAGAGAGAGAGAGAGAGAGAGAGAGAGAGAGAGAGCGCAAAGGCAGGATATATTTAAATAGCTGTGACCATAGGGAAAGGAACAATCAGTCAAGTATAGCATTGAAGTTTTGGTAATCTTCTGTTCTTGCCTAGGCACACATTTGTGATCGTCCTGTCTAAATTAAATTAAACTTGTTTTGTTCTTTTAAAATAAAAAAAAAGAGGGGCTGGCATGTTAGTACAGTGATAGGGTGTTTGCCTTGCATGCAGCTGACCCAGAACAGACCTGGCTTCCAACACCGGCATCCCATATGGTCCCCTGAGCCTGCCAGGAGCGATTTCTGAATGCAAAGCCAGGAGTAACCCCTGAGTGCCACCAGGTGTGACCCCCCCCCCCCCATAAAAAGAATAGCACTTGTAAATTCGTTTGCCTCAAAACAATCAAACCATGCATAACATTGAAGCAAAAGTATAGTTCCAATATAAAGATTATTGCTTCACAGTGCTCCTAAAACTATTTTAGTTGAAAGCTATAGATATCTTTATTTGTTATAATTCTATAGTGAGACATGGCAAACTGGAGGTCTTCTGAAACTTTCATTTCTCTTTTCTGGGAAGTCTGGTTCTCTCAGCTTCTTGGTTGTTGTGGAGGTTAGTGTAGGTGAGAAGATTTTAGTATTAGGGGGAGGGGAGCTAGGCAGAGAGTGGGGGAGGTTGGGCCAAACTCAGTGGTGTTCAGAACTTACTCCTGGCTCTGTGTCTCAAGGACTACTCCTAGAAGTGCTCAGGTGATCAGATGTGGTGCCAAAAATCAAACCTGAGTCAGTCATATGCAAGGCAAGTGCCTTAATCCTATGCTATCTCTCTAGTCCCTGATTACCTTCAGTTTTATTGTCATTGTTTTTTATTTTTTAAATAGTAATAAGGCTCATTTATGGTGATGCTTAATTCTCAGTGCAGATCTTATGTTTCAGTGTTTACTTTCTGGTTCTTTAGGCTCATGTAACACTAGCTATCAACTTCTGACCTTGCATATGTAGGCAAGTACTCTACCACTTGAATCTACCACTTGAACCATAATCCCAGCCCCTAGTATCTGGGATACGCATAGAAGTGACCTTTTCCAAAAATGTTTTATTTTTGTTATTATTGTTGTTATTGTTTGTGTTTTGGAGTCACACACAACTGTGTTTGTGGCTCTGTGCTATGGGATCGTTCCTGGCAGGGTTTAGGGGACTAAAAAGGGTATCAGAGGTCAAATTTGGGTTGTCTGCATGCAAGGCAAGCGCGATACTCTGAAGTTCCATTTGAAGTTTTTAGTATTTCTTATAACTTTATAAGGGTAATATAGTGATCTGCTCAGATATGTTAATGATTAAACATTAGGATCAGAAATAAAAGTGGGGAGTTAAACAAATTTATTTTGTGTGAATAAATATTGACTCCATGGTATCAGCTTAAATGGTTGTGGATTAGTTTTAGGACCATCAACCCTTAAACCATCTACTTTAGGACATTTCAAAGGATTAGTAAAGATCCCTACTTATAATAGCTGCCAGAGAAAAAGCTATTACTTTTTAAATAGTGGTTAATTCTGTCAATCTACTGCCTGAATCCAGAGGTTGAATTTGTTTACATGGTATAGTGCCTTCTAAAATATAGTGGAAGCTTTCTAATAGTTTTTTCTTTCCTGTTCAAACTTTTCTTTGAGCACATTAGCATTCCCTTCCAGCTATCTCTTTAGAAGTTGCTATAATGAAACATGAGTAGCAGATCTCTAACTCAAGCAGTGGACATTCTGTTGAAATGCATAACTTTGATTTGTAAAGGCTGCTGAACCCACTTATTCTGTTTTTAGGAAAAATGACAGGACACAATAGATGGCTTTGTACCTTCATGCCGGAAGGATGGAACATTAACAATATGATTCAGATATCTGTGTGCCAACTAAACTCCAGTGATCAGTCATCCTGATGTGTTTCTTAATGATTCTTGAAGTATGTCACAAAGGAAAAATTGTAAATAGCCTGAGGATAGCGCTTTAATAATACCATCTTTTTTCTTTAAGTACTAAATCTACATGCTTCCATCAAATAAAAGCTTTGAAAAAGAGCAAGAGCAGGGCACACTTTTTTTTAAATTTATTTTTTTCCTCTACTAGGAAGATTCATTTTGCTTTTCTTGATACATGATCTTTCTTTCTTTCTTTCTTTCTTTCTTTCTTTCTTTCCTTCCTTCCTTCCTTCCTTCCTTCCTTCCTTCCTTCCTTCCTTCCTTCCTTCCTTCCTTCCTTCCTTCCTTCCTTCCTTCCTTCGCCACACCTGGTGACACACAGGGGTTGCTCATGGCTATGCGCTTAGAAATCATTCCTGGCTTGGGGGAAACATATTGGACTCTGGGGAATCGAACCACGGTCTGTCCTATGCTAGTGCAGGCAAGTCAGACACCTTACCCCTTTGCGCCACAGCTCCGGACCCCTTGATACATGACTTTTTAAGGGAAAAATTGGTTTCTTTAGTGTCTTTTCTAGAATGTAGTTTTCATTTTTATTTTTATATGGTGGTATTAGTTTATCCAGTAAACATTCTTATTAAAAAAAATCAACATAGTTAAAATTTGTCCAAGGTAAGTTAAAGTAGTATCACTTAAAACCAAATTATAATGAATGACCTTTTAATTGTGTAATCATGTTAATTAAAATAAATATATAAAAATAAAGGAAAGGGGGGCTGGCAAGGTGGCGCTAGGGGTAAGGTGTCTGCCTTGCAAGCGCTAGCCAAGGAAGGATCGAAGTTCAATCCCTTGGCGTCCCATATGGTCCCCCCAAGCCAGGGGCAATTTCTGAGCGCTTAGCCAGGAGTAACCTCTGAGCATCAAACGGGTGTGGCCCGAAAACCCAAAATAAATAAATAAATAAATAAATAAATAAATAAATAAATAAATAAAGGAAAGCTTACACTCTTCTCTGTTCTTCTGTGGAACTTTTACAAATATTTGACATCATCATCTGTTCTGTTAGGCTTCTTTTCCATTAATGATCTTTGCAGAACACAGGGCCCAGGTGTTTGTGGGTGCTGGAAGGATCCCCAGATTAGGTCCATGACCCCCACATGGTTCTCTCAAGCTATGAAATTTGCCCCTCCCCCAAATATTTAAGTTTAAGTATATTGATGTATATTACCTTACAGATTTTTTGGGTTTTGTTTTGTTTTGTTTTGAGATCTCTCTGTGGTAGAGGACTATCTGAGTTATCCCCGTCAGTGCTGGGAAGGACATGTGGTGTGGCGATTGTCCATGCTGGACATGTCCTCTAGCTCATTGATCTCTTACTCTTGTTCTGACAGATTTTGTGTTTGTTTTCCCCAGCCTGTCCTCAATTGTTTTTCAATGGAAGGTCATTCTGGATACTCAGCTTTTTTCATTTAAAATATTTCCTGAGCATTGGCCACACAGTGTTCATATCAAAGCATTGGTTTTAATGGATTTGGCTTATGAAAGGATTTCTGTGCCTTTGAGGTTTATAGCTAAAATACTTTTCAGAGACAAAATTCTCTTGATGAAAATTCTCTCTAGGCAACTGGAGAGATAGTACAGTAAGTAGGTCTCTTGCTCTTGCCTTACACACTGCTAACATGGGTTCAATCCCCAATATTCCATGTGGTCCCTTAGACCTTGCCAGGAGTAATTCCCGAGGGCAGAGTCAGGAGTAAACCCTGAGCATTATTGGGCTATGACCCAAAATAATAAAAAGAATTCTCTCAATGTAGTTTTGCCATGTTACTTTGAGAATCATCTGTATAGCATTGCTTTACTAATTTAATGTTTAGTACTAGGGATAGAACACAGAGTGGCATATGCAAGCAAAGTGCATACTTGACCATGATTGTGGAGCTGCCTCAGCTCTTTATAAGCTACTGATGAACCACTGAAGTTTCTGAGTGCATACAGGCCAAGATGCAGAGCCAGGGCTTACTCTTCTGCACTGTGTGAAGGAGAAACAAGAGTGGGTTATGTGGAGTGGGGATGTGGAGGGGGAATGGGAGGTTGGAGCTTTTCTCTTGGTATTCAAAGAGCAAGTGGACAGCTGCATGTATTTTGTGGTAAAGATTTTTCTCTGTAGAGAGTACCAAGGGAAGCCTGAGAGAATAGATGGGAACGAAAACGAGCAGAGGCAATCATTGGGTGTGGACGTGTGAAGTCTAGGACAGGGTGTTAACTGGCTTCCTGTCTTCAAAAGAAGGCACTCATATGTGTACAGCAGCCTTTTCCTCTGGAGCAGCAACTCTCTTTGAATAACACAGGCCCTTAGTCCTGTGATGGAGACTTTTAGAGAAATAATTGTTATTTGCAAATATATCCTACACAGAAATACTTGATTTATTTAAGCAAATAAAAACTGTACCCTATAATTTAAAAAAGTATGCAGTAGGATATAAGTTTTATTGATATGTACTTGTAATATAATAAAGCTAATTAAGTGCTGAATTAATGTTGACTCTTGCTTAAAAGAAGCAGGGTTATTAGGCTTTTAGAAATGGAGTTTTTTAATCGCTTCTCAGCCTTTTGGCTAAGATCAAGTGTAGGAATGGAGCTTTTTTTCAGATGGAAAGACTAATTAAACCCAAGAATTCTTTTTTTTCTATTGTTTTTTACTGTAAATGCATGTAAGTGATGAAAAGCAAAGGAGAAAAGGAAGAAAAGAGACAGAAAAGGAGGAGAAAGGAAGAAAAGAGAAAACCACTTTAGGGACTAGAGGGCAAGATATCAGGCATGGAGCTGACCTTTACATATCAGCAATGTAGAACCCAAGGCAGGAGATGAAATCTAACCTTTGTTGCTGATGTCTATTTCTAGAAACTAAAAGAAAATGGAATGTCTCATTTTAATATTACTATTTAATATTAATATTCTCTGGCAAAGAAAGGTAAATAACTGAGTATTCTATTTTACATGCAGAGTTTTAAAAACCTAAACTCAGAAATAAAATAGAATATGGTACCAGCTCCTGGGTGATGAGGGAAATTGGGGGCAAAGATGTTGGTTTGGGCTAGAGAAATAGTCGTGGGCTTAATGCACTTGCCTTTTACACAGCTGACTCCAGTTTGGTCCCTGACACCACATATAGCCCCCCCCCCCCCAAGTGTTCACAGAACTGATCACTAAGTATAGAGCCAGAAGTAAATCCTGAGCATTGGGTGGAAACCCCTCTTCCCCCCAAAAGATAAAAACCTTCATGTATAAGATGAATGAGTTCTAACAATCTAATGTACAGCTTGGTGTCTATAATTAACTGTACTGTATTAACTACTTGAAAGCAGTTTTAAAAAGTAGATTGTAAATCACCACCCACACACAAAAATGGTAATTATGTGAGGGAATGGATGATGTTATATGAAACTTACTGCGGCTGGCATCTTACAATATCAAGTCACCCCGTGTTAGACCTTCAATCTCCACATGCTAGCTGTCTGTAAAGCCTCTGGAAGTACAGATGAGGAGAAGAGTGGGAGAAATGAATACACACTAATAGCAGGAGATATCTATGATAGGTGAAGGGTGCAGAGCTCTGCAGAAGACTTCAATCTGTTTTTTTCCAGAAGATAACTTTGAAGATGATTAAAAAATGGATTACTTTTGGGGCCCGGGAGATAGCATGGAGGTAAGGCGTTTGCCTTTCATGCAAAAGGTCATCGGTTCGAATCCCGGTGTCCCATATGGTCCCCCTTGCCTGCCAGGAGCAATTTCTGAGCATGGAGCCAGGAGTAACCCCTGAGCACTGCCGGGTGTGACCCAAAAACAAAAAACAAAACAAAACAAAACAAAATGGATTACTTTTAAAACCTGAAATGTCTCAAGATTCCAGAATATAATGCTTGTAAGATTTTATATTGAGCAAAAATTTGATGATATAAATTAAAAAATAAAAATAAAAATCATTAAGCTCAGATGGAGAGATAGTGAAGGGGTTGAAGTGTTTGCCTTATATCCTGCTGACCCCATTTCAGTCCCCAGCATGGTCTTCTGAATAGCATCAGGTGTGGTCCAGTTCTCTCCCATTCCCTAATGATTAAGTTTCTATTTGCCTCTGATGAGAGCGGCTTAAAGAATTATGCAGATATAAATGGGCCAAAACAATCACATTAGACCAACTCAGGTTCCATCCTTAACAACCCTGAGCACTGCCAAGAGTAATTCCTGAGTACTAAACCAAAAGTAACCTCAGAGCATCACCGAGTGTGGTCCAAAAAAACAAACAAAAGAATTAAACAGATACAGGTCTTCCAAGTTTATAACCTTGAGTATATATTCATATTTATAGATACAAAACATTGTAATGAGATTACATTGGAATGTTGCCATTATGGACTGTAGAGATGACAAGTGAGAGAGAATATACTCATAGTTGTTAGCTTATAGTAATTATCAGTGGCTTTGGAGTCACACCTGAGTTAAGTAACATTCTTTTAAATTATTGTTAAAAGGTTGTACTCAACTCTCTGCTCCATGGAACTCTTCAGCTTGTGTGAGTCCTTTTACATTCTAAGAACCAGCTTTATATGTAAAGTAATATGTATAATATTATAGTACTTAAAATAATAATTCTTGTTATTCATGATCTCTATTTTTATTATCTTCTGATCTCTGCTTCTTTCCTACACCAGAATAAACAGAACAATTGTGGAGGATTTTTCCTACTCTGTACCTGTTATCTTCAATAGATTAGAATGGAAAACTTAGCCTTATTTTATATTTCTGAATAGCAGCATGACATTTAGAGGGGTCAGAGAGATAGCACAGCAGTAGGGCATTTGCCTTGCATGTTGTGGACCCCAGAATGAAACCAGGTCGGTTCCCAGCATCCCAGGGTCCTCTGAGCCTGCCAGGAGCAATTTCTAATTCAGAGCCAGAAATAACCTCTGAGTGCCTCCACTAGATGTGGTCCAAAAACAAAAACAAAAAGTAATGGAGGTCTGGAGAGATAGTACAGCAGGTAAGACACTTGCTTAAAGTAATGAAGAAGAAATGTGAAGACTCGTCATATAAAATAAATTATTATTTTAGTTTTTTCAAAGGTTCAAAAAATAAAGTTTCATATACTTTGTGCTTTAATGAAGTATTAACACTTGCATTTTGTTGATGCAAAGTAAAATACAGTTTATGGCATCAGAATGATAGTACAGCAGTAGGGTACTTGCCTCTCGTGGCTGACCCTGAACTTGATCCTCAGCACCATAGTCTTCTGAACTCACTGGAGTGATCTCTGAGAGTCAGTATTAAATCCTGAGCTCCACCAATGTAGCCCCCAAACAACAAAATTATTGTTTCAGAAACTGTTTAAGATAAAAATACATAATAATTACTAAAGATTTAAATGAATATTGTCTTCTAAATTTTACATATTTGAGGATGGAGAGAGTCAAATGAATAACTGAAAATGCAAACTCAAGTGGATTCTCTCATTCTGTATGCTAACTACTGAAATCAGATCTGTAAAGCACAGCATGGCCTTGATCTTTAGCTGACTAAGTTTTATGTATAACAGCTGTCCAGCTATATTTGAATAGCTTTCACTCCATAGGATATATTTAATTATAAAATGTATATGTTTTGAGTACACAAGTCTTGACCAAATATCACTTCCATTCTAAACCATCGAGGATGACAGTTATAAAGTAGGAATCCCCACAATCTTTCTGCTCATTCTGGAAATAAGATGCAGGGATAAGAAGAAAAAGAAAATACAGAATATAGATCACTGGAACTATTATATTAGGGTTACTATAATGTTAAACAATTAATTTACATTTTTTTCTTATGAAAACCTTTGAGGTGGGTGAAATTACTATTTCTGGTTTATAGATAAGTAGCCAAGGTATAGAAAAGTTAACTGTCTTGACCAAAGATCAAATAAGTAGGTGATCTTAAACAACAGACTGGTCAGTATGGCGTGGGTCAATATTGATCTGTTGGGTTTTATTTTATAGATTCCCTCCAGAACCAAGGAGCCAGATTAGAAATAAGCTTGTACCTTTCCCACCATTTTAACAGCATTTTCTTGTATCGTCCTGGAGCTCAGAAGGTGGAAGAAAGACTAAATTGTACTACTATTCTAATGGGAAGAAACTTGTTATTGACATGAGTGACATGACTTAACGTTGACATAGTTATATTGAGCGATTTATAGGAAAAGTCATCAGACTTTCATCACTGTTAGGAAGAGCTCTAAAGCATAATTTTTTAAAAAGTCATATAGCATCTTTTTTTGGGGGGGGGCGGGGTCACACCCGGCAGTGCTCAGGAGTTACTCCTGGCTCCATGCTCAGAAATTGCTCCTGGCAGGCACGGGGGACCATATGGGGCACCGGGATTCGAACCGATGACCTTTTGCATGAAAGGCAAACGCCTTACCTCCATGCTATCTCCCGGGCCCCATATAGCATCTTTAGTTTGGTTCCAAAACTGAAGACTTCTAAAAGAAAGGTTAATGGGAAGTTATCAGAATGTTTTGAGCAGCTCATTTATCTTTTCTTTCTTTTGGTTTTTTGGCCACACCCTGTGACTCCTGGCTATGCGCTCAGAAATTGCTATTGGCTTGGTGGACCCTATGGGATGCCAGGGATTAAACTCAGGTCTGTCCTGGGTCAGCCACACGCAAGGCAAACGCCCTACCGCTGTGCTATTGCTTCAGCCCCAGATGCTCAAATTTTTAAAAAGATGTGCTTGGTGGATAGATGGTAGTGAATATAATCACATTATACTATGTGAAATATAAATAGATAAGTAGACTGTAAGAAATAAACATTTAAGGAACAGGACTGTGGCCTGAGTGATATAGATCACATACCGTTCAAGGCAGATGGGGTAGAGAAGAGAGGAAAAAAAGAAAATTTTATTTTCTGTAAGGCAGAGTTTATTAAGAACTGAAAAGAGAGCACAGAGAGCTTTTAAGATTGTTTGGAACCGAGACATGAAAAGGAAGAGATAGGTTTACTCTTAGAAATTGTTATTAACACATCTGTTTATAGGAAGGAATCGGATCTCTGCTATTCTTACTTTGTTTTCATAATCCTGAGCTAACAAATACTTTTCAACAATAAATGGTAAAATTATCCAAAATGGAGAAGTTAAAGTTTTAAAACAATGAGAAGATAGTAAGAGTGTTCTTTATTTTCAGTGACATATATATCTGGGACTCTCAGATATGATCGCTGGATTACTGCCAGTATTCTTCGTGAAACCATGCAACATGTGGAAAGTACCAAGTGAATAAAGAGATGAATGTCCCAGTTTCCAAAAAGAAAATGTAGATTGTGAGAACTGAAGGCCTCAACTTCCTCACATGTAATTTATAGCAATATGGAAGAGAACACAAAAAGAATATTCTAAGTGCTTAAGAAGGGCAAATCAGTGTGAATCTATAAGAATAATTTATACCAAGCTGACCTTATTAAATTATTTTATTCTCTTCTATAATTACTACTAGATAGAAAATAGTAAAAACATGTTGTATCTTGACTTTAGCAAATTGTTGAAGTCTCCAAGGCCACTTTTTTTTTGAAGAGACAGTCAGATACTGGCAATTAAATTAATCACTACTTGCATGGTCACATCTATGGCATAAGATTATTTATCATCTAAATAATAACCAGTGACTCGATACACCGATTCCTTAAAGAGAACTGTTAGGAAATATTATTTATTTTCAGAAAGTATGGATTTGTGATTATGAGTTCTTTAGGCTAAGGTATGTTGAAACTTGAGTGCTAGGACAACATACATGCTTGAAATTTCAGCTAAGGATTTTTTTCCATCTAAGCTTTATGTATACAATATTATGACTTACTTTTAAAGTATACAAACCACTAGACTTATCAGAAGTTAGTCACTCAGAAGTCGAAGAATAATCTTAACAGTTATAGTCATAAAAGTGTCCCTCATCTTCCTTCAAATGTTCCTTTGAACATTGTATCTAAATTCCCACTAGAGCTAGAAGATGAAAAGAGTATAATTCTAGTTCTTATGATTATAGGTGTTTTTTCTTAAAACTAGCTCAACTTTAATTCTCTGAACTTTGATATCATATTGGCCATTGAATCAGAATACCTTTTATAAAAAGAAAGATCTCCTCATGCTGTTATGACCTTTGGGGTTTTTTTTTGTTTTTGCTTTTTGTTTTTTTGGTCACACCCGGTGATATTCAGGGGTTACTCCTGACTATGCGCTCAGAAATCCCTCCAGTTTGGGGGGCCACATGGGACACCAGGGATCAAACTCAGGTCCAACTGGGTCAGCCGCGTGCAAGGCAAATGCCCTACTGCTGTGCTATCACTCTAGCCCCAGACCTATGTTCTTTTTATTATTATTGTATGGACCTTGTCTTTGGTAGAGCCCCACCAAAAAATTTTTAATTTGATAATTGAATATGGTTTTTGATGTTTTGTTCAGTAAGAAATAACAATAGCCATTGTTGAGCATGAGCCCAATTTTTATTCTGCAAAAGAATGAATATTGTATTACAAATGAAAAAGATGAAAAAAATTATTTCATTAAAATTGGACGGGTCAGTAAGACTTTTTGTAAGTAGCAGTCTTGGAGCCTAGGGATTTTTCTGTGTTGTCCTTATAAATAGCTTTCAGGTTTTCTTTGAACACACCATTTCCTTCCCTTCTATTTCTGGCAAGGCAAAAGAGACTCTTTGGACTGTATTCGTTAGTTTACTATATGAATGTTATCTCTAAACTTTAAATGTGTTCTAATTTCTTGCTTGTATTGGTATGCCATATAATTGTGTTTATACATGAGAAAAGACCAAAAGAGTGGGTTAGAATGGGCTCATGTTGTGGAATAACAAAGGAATGAACTGATCTAAGGTAACTTTATGATTTATCTATCTGTTATGATGCTGCTGCTCCAAATGAAAGCAGAGTAACTATTTCTTGTTCAGTAAGACTGTCCATTTTGTCTTGGCATTGTTCTCTTTGCCAGTTGTCTGAAGTCTTGTCTAATCAACAGTGTTTGAATTGCTCTGGTTTTCATTTCAAGTTCAGCCTTTGCTAAAAATGTATTGCAGTCATATCTCTGCCAACCCCACATTTTTTTCTCTTAATAGCTATTGAAGGACCTTAATAATTCTTTTTAACTTCCATCTGCCACCCCTTCAGTCAGCCACAATCTTTCACTCTCTTATCGATTTCCATTGAAATGTTGGAACCAAACACCTGGATAGAAAATACCTTTTCAGTCTAAGGTTAGGAAGAGACTCTCACGAGTGCTTTAGGTGGCTTATTTTGTCTGTTCGGGTGAAGAGGAGGATACGAGCTGGAAAAGAATGAATGTGTTTGGGTCAGAGAACATTCAGAAATTTCAAGACCTGTATAGAAGTTTAGATTTGATTCCAAATGCAGTTATAAATGACTCTAAACAGAGAAATGATGGATGCTGATTTGATAGATGCTTTGGGTAGGAGAGGCAAGGTTGGTTGCCAGTAGGTGGTCCTCATAGGCTACTCCTGACACTGTTCAGGGATTCCCTGCAGTACTCAAAACAATGTGTTGCTGGGAATCAGGGTTGGCCACAAGTCAGGCAAGCATTTTAGCTCTACACTATCTCTCTAGCTCTGATTTCTGTTTTAAATCTAACTCTGGGCTTGAGTAAGATAGTTGAAAAGGTTATAGAGTATGCTGTACCTATGGCAGCCCTATGTGAAATTTGACCCCCAGTTCCAGCACTGAGTATAACCCCTAAACTCACCCTACTTTCTCTGTGTATAGGTAGAGCAGGGCAAAGATGAGGATGCAGAGAGATGACTACAAAATCATCTCAGCATTCTAGATGAGAGATGAGGGTGACTTAGAATTGGTGGTGATAGAAATGGAGAGAAATACTTAATAGGGGACATGTTTTAGAGACAGAATTGGCCAATGAATTGGAACTAGGAGATAAAAAGAAAAGGAGAAATCAAGGATAATTTCTAGCATTGGGGTTTGTTCTGTTGTGGTTTGGGTGCTGTTGTTTTTGAGATAGGGAAAACAAGAGAAGAAAACCTTGAGTGAGGGTGGGTTGGAGACTCTGGGCTGTCTGAAATTTGAGTGTTTTCTTTTTTGACTTCCAAATATATCTATAATATAGATAGATAGATAGATAGATAGATAGATAGATAGATAGATAGATAGATAGATAGATAGATAGATAGATATAGGTGAAGTTAATGAGAAGTTTGGAACTTGGTGGCAATTGACTAGAGTAAGAGACATAAGCATTGGGAAGGTATCAATATACTGATGGTACTTAGAAGCTATGGGATTGAATAAGTTACGTTGAAAACTAACTCATATTTTCTCACCCATACCTCCCCTCGCCTCTACTATATGTCTGTGTTATATACTGCAGGTCTATCAACGCAGATTTTGGTTTTGTTTTCAGAGCCACACCCACCGGTTCTCAGAGCTTCTGGCTCTGTGCTTAGGAATCGTACATAGTGTCAGAGATAGAACCAAAATTGGCTGCATGCAGGACAAACACCTTAACCCTGTACTGTCTCTCTGACTCCTGCTGCAGGTTTAATAGCACTTTTCTTTTAGTTTTCTTTTCTTTGGTCCCCCAAAAGGGTGTGATCATTATGTGAAGCTTATATTTATTTATTTTTGTTTTTGGAGTCACACCTGGTGGCGCCCAGGATCCACTCCTGGCTCTGTGCTCAGATGTGGGGGACCATATGGGATGCTGGGATTCAATCCACCTTCCATCCTGAATCAGTTGCACGCAAGGCAAACACCCACCACTGTGCTGTCTCTCTGGCCCCTTATATGAAGTTTTCAAAAAAAAAAAAAATTGTGCCAGGGACTGAGAGATGCATAGTTGGTAGGGTGTTTATTTTGCATACAGCCTATCCAGATTTGATCCCTAGTACTTCCATATGGTCCCTGAGCTTATCAGAAGTAAGCCCTGAGCACCAGTAGATGTGCCCCCCAAATTATGCCAGTATTACTTAAAAACAGGGTGTGACAATTAAGAATAGGGTGATGACAATAATTATAAACTAAAATGCAGTTGTTTAATTATACTACTTCTAGTAATTCGATATAATCTAGTTTTTTTAAGATAGTCTAATTTCTTTTTATTCTCTTTATAGCTAAATTGTTTAAGAGATGTAATCACAGTATATGAACTGCCAATCTAATAATATCTTCTGTGGGTTTTTTTGTAGGTAAAGTCATCAATAAAGATTTACGGCATTACTTGAGTCTTCAGTTTCAGAAAGGATCAATTGACCACAAACTGCAGCAGGTGATCAGAGATAATCTCTACTTGAGAACCATTCCATGTAAGTATGAGGTGTAATGGCAGAAATGTCCTTATTTCATTGGACACCTAGAAATAA
>PVKC010025021.1:0-16655 GCA_004027635.1 Crocidura indochinensis | reverse complement strand
TGAGGAAGACACAATAATTATTCACCTGCCATAAAGGAGATGAAACTGGCACAGGGAGGGGAAGTAACTTGTCCAGGGCAGAGAACCAAGAAAGAGCGGACTGAAATGTGGGCCCGTCCTTCACCCGACAGGCCCTAGCCTTTGCATCATGCCGCTGTTCTGAATAGGAAAGGGCCTTGCCAGCAATATTTCTGTTTGTGACCAAACATTTAGGAAAGAAGAAATAAAGAGGCCAAGTTCCTTGTAGCCCTGCCAGCGGGAAGGAGAGAGGTGCGGAGCTGAGGGGCAGAACTTCTGGGGAATGGAGTTGTGGGAAGGGAGGTACAGAAGCTCAGGAATCTCTCTTGGGGGTTGTGTGGTTCAAGGGTCACTGGCATGGAGCCATTGTGTGCAGGTGATGAGAGAAGAGGGCCTCCACCCTCGTGGGGACCTGACAACAGGCCCGAGGAGGAACTGACCACAGCACTGCACCTTTCTCAAGTACTTCCTGCTCACCCCATAATTATGTGATTACTCACAGCAGTTCTGGGGAGCAGGGCAGGGCCCTCACCGGCTGGGCCCCAAATGTCCAAAGAAGTCCATGCAGGTCCAGGGGCTATTTGGCTCATTGCCCATTGGTAAGATTCCTCCCCCACAAAGAACCCCAGCCTGCTAGGTGCAGTCTGGCCATTGCTAACTATGTCAGCAGAGGTGGTTCTCCCCCAACCTGTTCTGGCCCCCGTAGCCAGCAGATAGCTGTATGGGGTGAGGGTGTGGTGCGTGGGGACAAGGCAGGGTGCTGACAGCAGTCAAAAAGTCCGGCAGGTAATTTTAGGAGCAAGAAGTTTTGGCTTCCCCCAAATCCAGGCTCACACTATTCTAAGACAAAAACCTCTCTGTTCCTGCCTCTCCCTTCTCAGAAAAGTGCTTCCCTTTATAGCCTGGGGCAGAAGTGACCTGGCCCAGGGCTTCCAGAAAGTCAAGGTGGCAACCACCAGATGCAGGCTCCCCACTTCGTCCTCATTCCCAGATACTCCTGGGGCGCCAGTGACAGTGAAAAGACAGATCCTTCTGGGGCAGAGAGAACAAGAGCATGATGACCTGCCAGGGGGCAGGAGTAAATGTCTGAGCAGGCAGGAGAGAGCCTGATGGTTGAATTCTAGAACCCCTGAAGAAAGGCGGGGGAGGGAGGGAGGTCCCTGATGCTGGGGCTGGGGAATGATGAGATGACTCTGGCCTTGGAGTGGGGCCTCTACAGTGGAACATTTGGGGAGAGATGGAAACCTCTGGTAGGCTTGGGAGGGAGTGCAGCCTGCAGAGATACCACTGTTCCAGCACATTCTGGAGCAGGATTCTGAGGTGCAGCCAGGAAAGGGGGAGAATGCCAGAGGTAGAACTGAGGGGTGAGGAGCTGCGTTTTGTCAATGACAAGAGGCTGGGTTTCCTGGGGTACAGTGAGAAAGATGCCCCATCAGAGGATGTGTGAACAAAGTCTGAACTAGTCAGAATTTTGCAAAGAACCAAAGACTAAAGGACAGGCTGTAGTGGGCCCATGTTCTCCAAAGGTGTGTACCATCAGGATCATCTGCAAAGCACTTCATAAATGCAGACCCCTGAGCCCTAATATAGGCCACTGGATCACACTCTGAGGAAAAGTGCCTGAGAACTCCCCAAACCTGAATCTCATGCTCAGGGAAGGTTAATAAGCAATTCTCTGGGTCCATCAAGGACCCTGAGATAGGACTGAGATGGGAGCTTCCCTCGTCCTCACAGCAGTGCCTCCTACAACTATATGGTTCTTCCCATTGCCCAAAGGAGCAAATCCAGACTCCAGGGCAGTTGCTCAGCCAATGGAGAGCAGAGCAACTGGTGGGTGGGTGGGGAGGGGGATAGAGTGTCCAGAGACCTGTCCTGGTTCTCTGCTGCTCTCAGAGGCAGATGGAACCTCAAACACGTCCTGCCACTCCACTGTTCCCACATATATCCTGTCTGATCCTGCTGGGGGCTGCTTCCTCTGAACCCCAGCCCACCACCTGCTGACTCCCTCCATGCCTACAGAGGCTACTCCTGCCTCCCCTTTGGGAAAAGCAGCCGCTGCTTCCCATGCTTCCATACCAGCGCCTACTACCTTTTCTCCCCTCCCTTCTCTGCTCCCCTCCTCCTCCCTTCACTCTCCTCTCTCCCCCTTTACTTCTCTCTCCCTCCTGGCCCCTTCCATCTCCCTTCTGTCCAGGCCAATGTCTACATGCCAAGTTCTCTTCTTCACTTCCCACTACTTTTTTCACCCTACCCCAAGCTGGCATGCAGTTGCCCACAGCTGGCCCCTCATGGGCATTTGTCCCAAGATCGCCTTCCTGAGCATGGAAGTAGCCTCTGGGAGACCCAGTGTCAGGCTCCAGTAACTGGCCCAGCTGCCATTACTAGTGCTGAAAGGTAGTGTCTGGATAAGGAACTTCAAGAAGGTGGGCTTGCAGAAGCTGGAACAAGAAGTTTCCCTGGGGCCGGAGAGATAGCATGGAGGTAAGGCATTTGCCTTTCATGCAGGTCATTGGTTCGAATTCTGGCATCCCATATGGTCTCCTGAGCCTGCCAGGAGCGATTTCTGAGTGTGGAACCAGGAGTAACTCCTGATCGATGCCAGGTGTGACCAAAAAAAAAAAAAAAAAAAAAGAAGTTTCCTTAGGTGGCTAGTTCAGCTTTGGGATCAACCATGGCTATCACCAGAGCTACCCCCAAGCCCTGCCCCCAACACACACAGCTCTGCAAAGGACCTGTCTCTGCTAAGTTAATCATTCTTGCAGACACAGACACTGGGGGTCAGGCACATATCTGAGAGGCCCTCATGTGGAAAAAGGAGCCTCATCGTGGGGGGTAGGTCATCGTGGGGGGGGCAGGTGGAGGAAGCTGTGGGAGCAGGTCTCAAAGCCATCTGAATGCCTGAGAGAAAGCAAGCTATGTGGGAGTGTGGTACAATGCTGGTGCTTTTTCATTCACTGCAGATTCCCCTGCTCCCCACATACCACTAGGTAAGTTAGGATGACCCCTTTATAGATCAGAAAACTGAGGTTCCAGGTCATTAGCAGGTCTGCAGCTCAGTCTGGGCTGGTGCCCAAGACTCTGACTAGAAGGAGGTACAAAACAGAGCCTCTACCAGCCAATGAGTGTCCCACAGTCAGCCAGTTCGTTGCATTCAAGTGATCCTGAATGACAGTAAAGTAAGTGACAGCATTTCCCCCACAGCCTTTTGAGGTCAGATCCAGGCTGCAGGACTTTTCTGGAGATGGAAGAGGAGAAAGTGGAAAGCTTGGAAGTGGCCAGATCACAAGCAGCACTCTGAGCCAGACATTAGGTAAGAGCTTCTCAAGGATAATCCCATGTCATCTTCCCAATCATTAGGAGGGGCCTTCTTCCCCATTTGCCTCCCAGAGCAGCAAAGACATAGTGATTTGCCTTGGTCACACTCAGCTAAACCTGGCTGTTTTCTGAGTTCAGGCCCCCACACTCCACTATCCTTTAGACCGTTCCCAGTCAATGGTGGATTGCCAGAAATCAGCAAAAAAGATTCTTAGATTGCCCAAAGGCCTGTCCTGTGACCTTGCCCTATTCCAGCAGTCCTCAATATCTTTCCTTGCACATCTTCTAGGAGGCAGGGAGGTCTGGTGGCAGGTGAAACAGGTGAAACTGCCTAAGCTGTCCCCATTATGTAGCTGATCACCTGGGTGCTGGGGTAGCCAGGGATCCCCCTGAGCTTATGACTATAGATCTAGAGTCTGGCAGCCCTGATGCTTGTTCAGAGTAGAGCTGTGGGATGTGGCCAAAATAAGGGTCAGGAAAGAAAGAGGGAGCCATGAAGGTGAAAGCTTGGAACCAAGTCTTGGCTCAAAACCTTTGATTGCTATGTGACCCTGGAACTGTGACCAAAGACCTCTGGCCTGGGTGATCTTCATTTGCTCATTTGCAAAGTGAGCTGATAGTCAAAAATGCTCCCATGCCAGAGAAGCCCTGACCCAAGCCACTCTTCAACCCCAGCACTTCACAGCAGCTCTGAGCTGAACATACTCAAGACCCCAGACCACCCCTACTTACCAGAAGGATGTCAGCCACCACCGCCCAGTTACAGGACAGGAGCAGCTCACCGAGAGCCAGGAATACCTGCGGACAGTAAGGGCTGGGGTGAGGTTCTGCGGGGCTGTGCTCTGGAGCACCTTCCCACAGTCCCCCAATCTTCTTCCATCTGTGAAGGGGCAATGAGGCTGAACCTGAAGGAAGGTGGGAAAGGCTTCACTTCAGCAGCCTTCAGACAGGCTTACTCTCCTTAGGTCAGACATGGACAGAGGAAAAACCCACTCCTCAAGACCCAGAGACAGCTACCTCCTGGGAATGGCTTTGAGGTCATCCTGGTGCCTCATGGAAGGCAGCCAAGAATCCTAGGTTGTTTGGAGGGGGCAGAATTGTCTATTCTGTATCTGCCTTTCTGCTCAGTCCAGAGACTCCCACCACCGCTCTGTCACAGGCCATCTTGCTCCCAAAATGCTTCAGAAGATGAGCCAGGCTAAAATGAGAAGCTGACCTGGGTCAGAGCAGGAGGCAGAGCCTGATGTGCTCAGCAGACCTTGAGCGAAGCCAGCTTGGGCCAAGAAGCTTCTGACACCTGTACAGTCTCCATCCCTGCCCTGGGTAGTGGTGGGACTGGTGTCACCTCATATGCCCCTTTCCTCCCTGTGCCTGATGTCTATGGTGAAGGGGGCCACTCCAGGCCTACTCTCCACGTTCCCTAAAGCCCCTGCGTCCTGCCAAAGGATTAAGACAATCCTCATTCCACTCACTCAAGAAGAGTTTAATGAAGAACAAGGAGGAAAAGTTTCATTTTTCAGAGCTTTCAAAAGCTTATGGCTGGAGTGGAATATCTCATTCCTAAAGTCACGGGGCTGTGCCCAGGGCAGCCTGGCTCTGGCACCCAAGGCCTGTGAGCACTCAGGGTAAAAGTAGAAGCACTTTGGGATACTGTGTGAGCACCCACTATACACTGGGCACATGCTTACCTATTACCCTTCTAGCCCCAGCTCCTCTCAGCCCATTATAAGGCAGCTACGCATCCTTCACAGACTGGGGCTACTTCCAGTCCGGATTTCACTCTTGTGGCTAGTGCCACACAGGAAGAGACAGGAGGCTTCAGTGAGGAGAGGACTTTGCAGCCTCAGCAGCCACAGTACTGGACAAGGCCGCCAGGCGAGCAGGCAGAGACAAGGCCAGGTTGGGGACTCTGAAGTGGAGTGATCCTGAGGGAGCTCTGAAGGATGAGCAGGTTCAGAGCAGACAGAGAAGACCCCCAAGGCCGTACCAGGCAAAGGAGCCAATAGAGCCAAGGAGCAGGGGCTGAAATGGACCCACTATATTCAGGAAAGCAGGAAAATGACAGGGTGGGCAGAATCCTCATAAGGGAAGAGGAAGGAGGAGAAAGAGAGTGAGAGAGAGAGAAGAAGAAGAAGAAAGGGAAGAGAGAGAAAAGAAGGGAGAGTGAGAGAAGAGAGGGGAGAGAGAGAAGGGAGAGAGAGAAGAGATGGGAGAGAGAAGGAAGAGAGAGAGAAGGAAGAGAGAGAGAAAGAGAGATTGTGTGTGTCCTCTTTGTCTAACCAGTTAACCAGTCTAGGTCCTCTGGGCCATGGGTACAAGGGTGGGTATCAGGAAGTCACTGGTGGGCAGATATCAGGTGTGGCACAGCCAGACCACATGCCCAAATTCCAGCATGCTGGGGTGTGCCAGCCCTACTTCCTAAGGCCACATAAAAGCCACTTGGTTTGTGGTTTCACATCCATCCTCCCCTCAACTCAGATAGCCTCCCCCCATCTCCAGTTCCTGCTTCCTTCCCTCCAGAGTCTGCTGTCTGAGGTGTAGCCCCAGTTCTGTCTCCCCCACCACTACCCACCCACCTACAGGACATACTAAAATACACCTTTTTCTTCCTTCAGCTAGAGAAGGGTGGATCCTGGCCCCAAAATAGAGTTGCTCACTGGATGGCTGCAACCACAATGGGCCTTTCAGGCTGCACAAACGCCTTGGATGCCAGGTTTCCTCAGACACACCTGGGGACCAGCCCGCGCCACGAATCCTGGTCCCCACTCAGAGGCTTTGAGGGGTGAAGGGGAGAGGCAGTTTTCTAATCCCATAATTACAGAGGCTCCTGAGGAGGCTGGTGGGGCTCAAGGAGGGGTTCTCCACAAAGGGATGAGAATAGCCCCACCCTGACATGGGGTGGAGGGCTGTGGCAGTCTAGGGGCTCTAGGCCTTAGTTTCTCCCAACTGTTCCACATTGTGAATGACTTAGTAGCAATGCCAGGTACCTCCAGCACCCACAGCCTGGATATTTGGAGCTGGTAAGCTCTAGAGCTGGAGAGCTGGAGCTCCCTTGGCGCTCCTAGTTGCCCCTCAGCTGGGTGTGAATGGGTCTCAGAGTTCAATGATTTCTGTGACCAATTCAGACTTGGATTCCACAATTCAAAACCAAACCAGAAAGACTTGAAAAATTCAGCCAGCTCTTCAATGTGTTTTCTGCTGTGCCTGAGCCCAAAGGCCTGACTCACCTTGACACCCCCTCCTGGAAGGCCGAAGACACCTCTCCCTGACTTCAGGACCAAATTCTCTCCTGCTCACATTAGCCCCATCATCGCTGTCCTGGTTCACAAGGATGACTGAGCGATCCAGGACACAGGTCCCAGCTCTGACAATAGTAGCTGTCCAAGAGCTTACCTGAGATGGTCCCTCAATCTTGTCACCAGGCCAGGTGCAGAGAAGGGAAGCAGGGGACCCTTACGCCTTTTTTATCCTCAATCTCCTCCAGTCATTGAGTCAGGTTCGTCTGCATCAAAATATTCCCAGCTACTCTCTCTTTCTGTCCTTTCTGCTGGCTTGGCCCAGGTCTCCCCATCTCCTCTTCAGCTTCCCAGACCTAACTCAGTGGACACTTTCAAAAGGGAAATCTCACTCTTTCCTAGTCCCCTCAGAGCCTGAGTGTATGTTACTGCACACTGACTTGGTCCCCGTGGGTGACAGGACCTCGGAATGCAGCACTGGAGACTGAGAAAGCTCCTAAGGTTCTGGCCTCTTGTCTCCAGACCCAGGAGGTCCCCATGAGCTGTAACAATAGTAATGAATCTACCTGTCTTATGCACCCCTGGCCATAGAAGCACTTGTGTGCACACACACACATATACACACACACATTCTCTCATTCACAAACATGCATACTCACACACACACTTTCACTCAGTAACACACACATACACTCACACACTCTCTCACAAACACACACATACTCTAACACATACTCACACACTCAAACTTACCATATCACATACACATATGTCTTCACATATCCACGCAACTACACAAGCATGCACGGACACATGCAGATTTCAGCCAAGTGGACACACACTTGACATATATGTACATGTGCAGGGACTCTCGCTTTGATAGACACCACAAGTCCACATACGCATGCAGGGAGGCCATTCAAACTATTCAAATGAAACAGTCAAACTACAAACCCGGGTGTCAGTCTCCTGCAGTGGACTTGCTAAAAGCAAGCCAGGTGGGGACATGAGCACACTGGGATCTTAGAGTAGCGACAGTGGACACACACATTCACATTCACTCTTCTGCCTAGTGCAAGAGCATGTGGGTGGACATGAACACACACAAACAGAGCTCCCTGTGACTATGAGCGTATCCAGGTAGGCATTAAGGGGAATAAGAGATAAGAACGTGTAGCATTTCCCTTGAGCAGGGGTCTCAAACTCAATTTACCTGTGGACCGCAGGAGGCAAAGTCGGGGTGATCCTTGAGTGCAAAGTCAGTAGTAAGACTTGAACACTGGGGGGTGTGACCCAAACAACTAAAACAATACAAAACAAACAAATAAAAAAAGATTCCTCTAGGCAGGGCCACAAAATGTTGTACAGAAGGACATTTGCAGTCCCTTGGGCCGCAAGTTTGAGACCCCTGCCCTAGAGCAAAAAGGGATCCATGTATTCAACTTTTTTTTTTTTTTTTTGGTTTTTGGGTCACACCCGGCAGTGCTCAGGGGTTACTCCTGGCTCCATGCTCAGAAATTGCTCCTGGCAGGCACGGGGGACCATATGGGGCACCGGGATTCGAACCGATGACCTTTTGCATGAAAGGCAAACGCCTTACCTCCATGCTATCTCCCGGGCCCCCAACTTTTTTTTCTTATTTTTTATTTTTAGGTCACACTGGTGGTGCTTAGGGTTTACTCCTGGCTCTGCATTAAGGGACCACTCTTGGTGGGGCTCAGGGACTATCTGAGATGCCAGGAATCAAACCCAGCTGGCCTCATTCAAAGCAAACATCCTCTCCACTGTATTATTACTCTGCCCCTTTTCTACTTGTCTTCATCTTAGCCCATCTCAGTCTTCCACTGGACAGTAACTGATTCCACACCTGCAGAGAATGAATCTAGTAGCCCCCATCCCATAAGAAAGCAAAAATGTCCCCAGACTATGTAGAGACTGGGAGCTAAGAGCCAGCCACCCCAGCTCACTGCTGCCAAATCAGCTCTTCAAAGAGTGACTGAGCCAGTCAGGAACCAGGCCCCCCACTCAGACTGGCCGCCAGCAGGCTGCCATGCTGGCTGGCACACTTTGTTCCTTAGCCTGCCAACTTGTAATTACTAGGACTGGGTTCAGGGTATAAGGGCACCACCTGGGGCCAGCAGCAATGTAGCAGCCTGGTAGCAGGCAACGGTGAATGAAGCACTGTCTTACTTCCCTACTTCACTTGTCTCCTTCCCTGTCCTCATTTCTATAATCTAGGGTCAAGGAAAAGCAGGTGGGAGGTAGCAAAGGCAGGAATCGGGGACCTTGGGCACATTGGCAGTGTAGTGCTGTGGCATATCTATATATCTAAATAACAGAACCAGCAAAACTGAAAATTTGAGAACTAAATTGTTATAACCAAATTTAAAAACATGCTTGTGGGGGGCCGGGCAGTGGTGCTGGAGGTAAGGTGCCTGCCTTTCCTGCGCTAGCCTAGGACGAACCGTGGTTCGATCCCCCGGTTTCCCATATGGTCCCCCAAGCCAGGAGCGACTTCTGAGCGCATAGCCAGGAGTAACCCCTGAGCGTCACTGGGTGTGACCCAAAACCAAAAAAAAAAAAAAAAAAAAAAAAAAAAAAAAAAACAAAAAAACATGCTTGTGAAGAAGGCAAGCGAGAGTCTGAGGAAACCTGAGGCTAATGATAGAGAGAAGTGGGATTAATCCCCAATGGTAGGATTAGTGTTGAAACATTGTATGCCTGAAACTATATTGTTCCTTAATTAAAAAAAAAAATCAAAGAATGGGCCAAAGTGGCAGGGCGGTGGCGCTGGAGGTAAGGTGCCCGCCTTGCCTGCGCTAGCCTAGGACGGACCGTGGTTCGATTCCCCCTGTTTCCCATATGGTCCCCTAAGCCAAGAGTAACCCCTGAGCATCACTGGATGTGGCCCAAAAACAAATAAAAAAAGAAATGTCAGAATGGGCCAAAGTGGTAGTACAGCAGGTAGGATGTTTTGGGCCTGGAGAGATAGCACAGCGGCGTTTGCCTTGCAAGCAGCTGATCCAGGACCAAAGGTGGTTGGTTCAAATCCCCCGTGCCTGCCAGGAGCTATTTCTGAGCAGACAGCCAGGAATATCCCCTAAGCATAGCCGGGTGTGGCCCAAAAACCAAAAAAAAAAAGGATGTTTTACCTTGTATAAGGCCTACCCAGTTTTGATCCCTGGCATTCCAGGTCCTCTGAGCCCTAACAGAAGTAATTCATAAGTGCAGAGCCAAGAGTAACCCCTGAGCATCACCAAGGTTTCCCAAAGACAAAAGAAAAGTTGAGGGACTGGAGCAATAGTACAGAAGGTGGGCTCTTGCCTTGCATGCGGCTAATTTAAGTTCAATCCCTGGCATCTCATATAGTCCACTGAGCACCTCCAGGAGTAATTCCTGAATACAGAGTCAGGAGTAATTTCTGAGCTTTTTTTTTTTGTTTTGTTTTGTTTTGTTTTGTTTTTGGGTCACACCCGGCAGTGCTCAGGGGTTACTCCTGGCTCCATGAATTTCTGAGCATTTTTAACTTATTTTTTTGTGGGTTTTGGGTCACACCCAACAGTGCTCAGGGGTTACTCCTGGCTCCACGCTCAGAAATTGCTCCTGGCAGGCACGGGGAACCATATGGGGCACCGGGATTCGAACCGATGACCTTTTGTATGACAGGCAAACGCCTTACCTCCATGCTATCTCCCGGGCCCCCATTTTTTAATTAAGGGGAAGAAAGGAATTCTAGAGTCTACCTGGGATACTCAGCAGAGACTGTGGGTTCTCTGACAGGGCTGGCTGCCCATTTGAGAAACACCTGTAGATCTTGACAAGGAGGGGCCTCAGAGGAAAAGCAAATGGGCTTTGCTGACCTCCACAACACCCTCTGGCAAGGTCTCATTAATTTGGTTCCATAGATGAGAATAAACGGGCTTAATTCTAAAGCCCTCAAGATCCAAGTCTGGGAAGTAGAAGACTCCCAGTACTGGAGCACCACCTGACCTATTGTCTGGGCCATTCCAGGTGTCAAGCAGATCTCACAGCCTTTACTGAGGCCCTCAAAGAACCTTGTCTGCCATTCCATAGACACACACTCCAGATGGTCATCCCAGCCACCAGGGGTCCTAGGCTGAGTGATACTGGGCCACTATTCATGGCTCTTGTTCAAGTCTCTGAGTCTGTGACAGTGCCTGAAGTTTTCTCCAGGTGCAACTGTGCATAGAGGGTGCCTCTACTTCCCTGAGTGGACAGGAAAGGAAGAGCATGACCTGAAGCTGGGATAGGTCCTTAGAGCCACCACAGGGATGTGAAACTTGGCTTCTCTCTCAAAAGAGAGAGACAGGGACTAGGAGGAGGTCTCATGGAGAGAGCACACACTGTCCATATAAGCCTTAGGACTGATCCCCAGGATAAAATAAAGAAATAAATAAAAATACTTGGGCAGAGAAATAGTATTGTGGATAAGGCATTGCTCACCTGGCAAACAACTGTTTCCCATATGGTCCCCCAAGCACTGCCAAGAGTGATTCCTGAGTACAGAACCAGGAGTAACTCCTGAATATAGCTGGATGTGGTCCCCCCCCCAAAAAAAAGAAAGAAAAAAAATTAAGTCAAGAAAAGTTTTCATCAAAGAAAAGAACAAAACCTTATGGGGTAAATATTAAATACATGGTTCAAGGTGTTGGGGAAAAGCAAGGAGGATGAACTATAGAGCCCTTTTCTGGGACTCACCCCAAAGGCATTTTCCAGAGTCCTCAGATGGGAGGAAAACCAGAGGAAAGGTCCTTAATTCACACTCTTTGTTGGGGGAAATACTCAAAGCTGGGGCCTGCAATCACTTCAAATGTCACCGGACCTAATAGCTAACAGTGTCCATGGTTACAACTGGTAGCTCTTGGGTAGCCACCAAGGTACATCTAGAAATTCTGGTGAACATGCAGTGATGAGGATCCAACTTTAGTCCCTGACTCCTCAGCTATCTATCACTTTGGTCCCTTAATTTTCATTCTCAACAAAGAGCCACTGAGGAAGAAGTAGGTAAAAGTGGAGAAAGTAAACAATGACTTGTGTTACTGGCTCCACTCGAGAACTGAGCACAGCCCCCACACAGAAGGGGTGCACCTAGTAATTAAGTAGAATGAAACCTATGATAGAGCATTTACCTAAATCCCAGAAGAGAGCACAGATCACAGGTGTTCCAACAAAGACTCCTCACAGCCTCACCAGAGTTTTGCAATTCCCCCAGGCGACAGAAAACCTAATGTTCAACTCTCAAAAGGCAGCCACTTCAGAAGAGAGATTGCTCACAAGGAAAGCTGAAAGAGAATCAAGAATATCTATGGTGGAGGGAAGCATTCAACCAGGAAGAGGAGTTGGTGCTGAAAGGTGGTAAAGTGTTATGTATGAAATCCTATCAGCAACAGTGCTGTAAACCACAAAACAAAAACTTATTTAAAACCCAAAAAACACCACTTGTAGAAGCAGACTGGTGGAGGAGAGGCAATTTCGGGGCCAGTTGGTCAATTGGTCAGGGAAGTGGACTCTGGTGAAGGGATTGGTATTGAAATATTGTTTGGGGGCCCGGGAGATAACATAGAGGTAAGGCGTTTGCCTTTCATGCAAAAGGTCATCGGTTCGAATCCTGGTGCCCCATATGGTCCCCCGTGCCTGCCAGGAGCAATTTCTGAGCATGGAGCCAGGAGTAACCCCTGAGCACTGCCGGGAGTGACCCAAAAAACAAAAAACAAAAAAAGAAAAAAAAAAGAAATATTGTTTGCCTGAAACTCAGTCATAAATAACTGAAATTTCATGGTGACTAAATTTTTAAAAAAGAACAGAATCACCTACGGTCTCTCAAAGCATATTCAGTGTTTGAGCAGAGCTGCTCACATATAAGCTAGGGGAAAGCATTAAGCACATGAAGTGTACAAACATACATTTAAAAAGAAAAGGTAAGAAAGGAGGACTATGGGGCCAGAGAGATAGCATGGAGGTAGGGCATTTGCCTTGAATCCCAGCATTCCATATGGTCCCCCAAGCCTGCCAGGAGCGATTTTTGAGCACAGAGCCAGGAGGAACCCCTGAGTGCTGCCGGGTGTGACACCCCCCCAAAAAAAAGAAAGAAAGAAAGAAAGGAGGAATATGAGGAAAGTAAAGACAGAAGGAAAGAAGAAACGACAGAAGAAATGAAGGAACAAAGGAATGAAGGAAGTAAAAAAATAGAGAAAGAAAAAAGGAAAAACAGAGAACAGACAAGGAAGTTTTTAAAAATCTAAGGAACCAGAGGTAAAGTTCAATGAACTGGGTCATATGGTTTGCTTGCAGGAGGCCAAGATTTAGACTCCAGCATCACATGGTACTCCTAAAAAGGAATAGCATCTGAGACTACTGAATGTAGCCCCAAAACAAAACAAAACAGGAAAAATCCAATCTAGAAGGCATAACAGAGAGAGCATAAAGAAATTCCTCACAATTTTTTCAAAATATATAAATATATATAAAGAAAAAATTCAAAGATAAAATGTAAATAGAATGAGATATAACAGGATATCATAGACCCCAAGGTGAGGTGTGTTCCAGTAACATATTATCACATAACTAATAAAATAATAGAAACAGTGTCAACATCAATAAAAAACAGAATTACAGATATAGAGGCAAAAACATTGTAAATATCAATGATTTTTTTTCCAAAACAGGAGATGACCTTTAGAGAGAAGTAAGCAAAAAGTAAAATGGATAAAGATTATCAAGGGAGGGAATGCATGGAGTCAGAGTAATAGTACAATAGGGGCCGGACAATAAATAGGACACTTGCTTTGCGTGACTTTGATCTCTGGTACCTCAAATGGTCTCCCAAATTCACCAGTAGTGATCCCTAAGCACAGAGTCAGGATTAAACCCTTAGTATCACTGGGTGCAGCCTCCACTTAAAATAAAAATGGCTAGGAGTAGAATGTGGTAGGCCAGACACCATTTTTAAGTTAATATCTTTATTTAAGCATCATAATTACAAACATGTTTGTAGTTTGCTTTCAGATATAAAAAAGAACATCCCTTTCACCAATGAAACATTCCCATCACCAATGCCCCCCATCTCCCTCCTCCCTACCCCCTGCTAGTATTCAAGAAAAGCATTCTATTTATATCACTCACTACCATTGTCATGATAATTGTTAGTGTAGTTATTTCTCTAACTGCACTCACCACTCTTTGTGGTAAGCTTCATATAGTGGGCTAGTCCTTCCAGCTCTCATATCTATTTTCTCTGGATATTAATATAATGTCTTTTATTTTCCTAAAATCCACAGATGAGTGACTATTCTGTGTCTATCTCTCTCCCTCTAACTTACTTCATTCAGCATAATAGTTTCCATATACATCTATGTATAGGAAAATTTCATGACTTCATTTTCCTGATGACTGCATAGTATTCCATTGTGTCTATGTACAGCTTCTTTAGCCACTCATCTGTTGCCGGGCATCTGGGTTGTTTCCAAATTCTGGCTATTATAAATAGTGCTGTGATGAATATAGGTGTGCAGAAGACATATTAGTATTGTGTTTTTGTATTCTTAGGGTATAACATTAGGAATGGTATTGCTTGATCATATAGGATCTCAATTTCCATTTTTTTTGAGGAATTCCCATATTGTTTTTCATAAAGACTAGATTAGGGCCCAGAGAGATAGCACAGCGGTGTTTGCCTTGCAAGCAGCCGATCCAGGACCTAAGGTGGTTGGTTCGAATCCTGGTGTCCCATATGGTCCCCAGTGCCTGCCAGGAGCTATTTCTGAGCAGATAGCCAGGAGTAACCCCTGAGCACTGCCGGGTGTGCCCCCACCCCCCCAAAAAAAAGACTAGACTAGACAGCATTTCCACCAGCACTGCATGAGAATTCCTTTTTCCCCACATCCTTGCCAGCACTTGATTGTTCTTGTTCTTTGTGATGTGTGCTGGTCTCTATGGCATGAGATGGTTCCTCATTGTTGCTTTGATTTGCATCTCCCTTATGATTAGTGATGTGGAGCATTTTCTTTCCACGTAGACACCATATTTAAAGAGAGTTCATGCTGGGCGGTGGCGCTGGAGGTAAGGTGCCTGCCTTGCCTGTGCAAGCCTAGGACAGACCACGGTTCGATCCCCTGGTTTCCCATATAGCCCCCCAAGCTAGGAGTCACTTCTGAGTGCCTAGCCAGGAGTAACCCCTGAGCGTCACCGAGTGTGGCCCAAAAACCAAAAAAAAAAATAAAAAATAAAAAATAAAGAGAGTTCAGGGGCCGGGCGGTGGCGCTGGAGGTAAGGTGCCTGCCTTACCGCGCTAGCCTTGGACGGACCGCGGTTCGATCCCCCGTGCCCCATATGGTCCCCCAGGCCAAGGGTGACTTCTGAGCGCATAGCCAGGAGTAACCCCTGAGCGTCCCTGGGTGTGGCCCAAAAACCAAAAAAAAAAAAAAAATAAATAAATAAATAAATAAATAAAGAGAGTTCATGGGGGCTGGAGCAATAGCACAGAGGTAGGACGTTTGCCTTGCATGAGGCTGACCTAAATGGATCTGGGTTCCATCCCAAGCATCCCATATGGTCCCCAGAGCCTGCCAGGATTGATTTCTGAGTGCAGAACCAGGAGTAACCCCTGAGCACCACAGGGTGTGGCCCAAAAACCAAAAACAAATGAAGAGAGTTCATGCTCAGGGCTACACAAGTAGGCCAGCACTTAAGAATGAATATCATTGTGGTCCCTTTGATGTCTTCCTTACCTCAACCTATTCTACCCCTGAAAATGACCCAACCCAAGGGGAAAAAATCCAATAAATATAAGAAATATTCAGAGATAAAAGACTGACTTAGAAGATATAAAGAACACTATGATGAATAAATGTTGATATAGCAGAATATTTAGCTTTGAGGCATATCAGAGTTTTGGTAAACAGTTTCTGAAACAAGGCAAAAACTTACTTGTTGTTATTGTTGCTTTGTGTTGGTTTTGTTTTGGGGTGCCACACCCAGCAGCTCAGAGCTTACTACTGGTTCTGCACTAAGTGATCACTCCTGGTGATACTTGGCAGCCATATGGAGTGCCGAGGTCAACTTTATGCAAGGCAAGCACCCTACCCATTGTACTATCCAGCCCACCTTTGTGTAATTCTTTGCTCTTGAATGTGCTTGTAACAGATGACTTCTTTGGGGGGGAGGGGTTGCTTTAGGCACCACACCCAGCAGTTCTCAGAGACAATGAGGTGTCTGGAATCAGATCTGAACCTCTTAACTACAAAGCATGGTAGTCAATTGAGCAATCTTTCCAGCCCAAACATGGTGCTTTCTTTTTTTTCTTTTTTGGGTTTTGGGTCACACCTGGCAGTGCTCAGGGGTTACTCCTGGCTCTATGCTCAGAAATCGCTCCTGGCAGGCACGGGAGACCTTATGAGATGCCGGGATTCGAACCACCGTCCTTCTGCATGCAAGGCAAACACCCTACCTCCATGCTATCTCTCCGGCCCCAAACATTGTGATTTCTATTTTTTTTCTTTTTTCTTTTTGGTTTTTGGGTCACACCCATAAGTGCTCAAGGGTTACTCCTGGCTCCATGCTCAGAAATCACTCATGGCAGGCTCAGGGGACCATATGGGATGCTGGAATTCGAATCATCGACCTCCTGCATGGAAGGCAAATGCCTTACCTCCATGCTATCTCTCCGGCTCCACATGGTGATTTCTTTTTTTTTTTCTTCCTACTGTCACTTTATTTTTTATTTTTATTTTATTTTTTTTTATTTTTTAATTTTGAGAAAAAAGATGCAATGAAAGAAGACAAGATAAAGTTACAGTGGAAGGACAATCACCCATAAACAGAATTCACATAAGTCCCCTTGCTGATGTCTTAACATTGAATTTTCAGCTAAAGAATATTAAGAAAAATAAAACAGAACCCATGCATAATTACTTTGTCCCTCAGTCCCGGATTGTGATACATATTTCCTAGCAGCATATAAAGTGTTCTAAAGCCATAAAACTTTATGTATCTTCTTAAAATATTGAAGGCATAGTACTTCTTTACATCTCCATGTATGTGCATATTAGTTTAAGTTAGCCTCAAAAG
>PVKC010025020.1:0-16662 GCA_004027635.1 Crocidura indochinensis | reverse complement strand
CTTAAATAAGATATATCAGTATCCAGGGGCCAGGCGGTGGCGCTGGAGGTAAGGTGCCTGCCTTGCCTGCACTAGCCTAGGATGGACCGCGGTTCGATCCCCTGGTTTCCCATATGGTCCCCCAAGCCAGGAGCGACTTCTGAGCGCCTAGCCAGGAGTTACCCGTAACCCCTGAGCGTCACTGGGTGTGGCCCAAAAACCAAAAAAAAAAAAAAAAAAAAAAAAGATATATCAGTATCCAAACTAGTCAACTCCTGTCACATGCAGAATGATGTGACATTTATCTTTGAAATCACTCCTCAACCTTCCTTCTCTCCTTTGTGGAGAAACTTTGAGGAGATCTTCTTCTAGTGTCTCAAAAGAAGCCAATTTCTGGTTCTGTACTAAGCAGTAACCCTTAAAGGTCCTCACGGGAATATATGTGTTACCAGGGATCAAACCAGGATCAGCTGCATTCAAGTAAATGTCTTATTTCTCTAACTACCTCTCCAGGCAGGCACTTACTATAAAATATTCTCTTATTTAATTAATTTTTTTCTACCTTTGAATTTATTCTCCTTGAAATATTTTAAAATATCCTTTTAGTAAATTATTGTCATATTGAATATTTATTCTCATGTCAAATAAGTGTTTAGATATGAAAAAATCAGAACCACTGTGCTGGATTAAACTAAGCAGATGATCTTGCCTAGGTGGCCAGTTAAATAAGGAAACATAGATCTGTCTATCTTTTATAGCTGGTCAGTGAGAAACATAAACTCTCCAGAAATGAAAGAAAAGTCCAAGACATTTGGTGAGTCTTCACTAGTGGGTAATAAGAAATTGTTATTGTTAACTTTTAGGGCCACATCTGGTAGTGCTCAGGATTCACTCTTAGCAGTGCTTAGTGGACCTGTATAGTACTGGAGTACTAGAGTATAGTAGCTCACTATATTCTAGATTCTAGAGTATAGTACTAGAGTGAGTTCACTCATCACTGTAGGCTTAGTCAAATGTCACATTACAGATCCCTTCCATTAATTTCTTGTCAATCCTTGATCTCATGTCTCCAGCATCCTACATTATTTTTTTTATCTTTTTTGTACTTATCTGACCTGACCTTATCTTAGATAGTCTACAGTTAATAAATATCTATCTCTCCTACTTGCATGCCAACTCTAGGCAAAATGGCTTGCCTGGCGTTTGGAACAGAGCAAGGAATATAATTTTTCAGTATCAATATTGAAGAATTCTATGCCTGAGGGTTAACTTAGCAGAAAACTCAGAATCAGAAAGCGAGAGATCATCTTAGTTTCACAGAACTGACAGAGAAAGTAGAGGATTGGCTGAAAAGGAAAACAAAGCAAAGCAGTGAAGTATGCATGAACAAATGGTGTGGAATCCATGTCTAAGCAGTTTATTTTATATGCAGAATCCAGAAAAGCACCAGGGGGGCAATCAAACTCCTAAAGAGAAAAATAAAATTTGCCAGGTGCTATTTTAAAGTATTCCAAGGATCCAAGTTCGCAAGCAGAAATCTTTTTAGCATCAGTTTAATATCTATCTCAGTAATTGGTTTTAGCAAAGTGTAAGAATGTTTAATTTTAAAAGAATTTACTCTATTTATAGAGAGAGCTTATTGCCTGGAGTTAGTCTTCACTCATTGACTCTGATAATAGAAGACACATGGAACTGATTTTGAAACCACTTTGCAACATTAAATGTTCTGCCATTGAGCAAAGTGACTCGTGTCATTTATTAAGTGATATCCTTAAGCTTTGTATTATGCCAAAGCTTTTGGTAGGAAACATAAAGCTTATAGTTATGGCAAAAAATATTTAAAGCCCCTGAATTTATTTTAATTATCCCTTCGAATCAGAAATCTCAAATCATCAATGTGCTTTCCTGAAACACTGTCAGATTCCTTCTTATCCCCTCCACCCACCCTCAAATACCTCTTGGTTCTAAGCTGTCACTAAAGGACCTAGCCCTTAATAGGAACTGGTTGAACTTCACTGAACTCTGCACCTGGGATGGATTTAAGGAGGGCCCCGCACAGCTCACAATCTCTGTGAGCTACTTCTGTGCAAACTTGATTGTCCTCTAAAGTCAAAGTGTTCAGATCTGATTTTCACCAAGGATTCTCTCTACCAGAGACCCTTTCTCTTTCACTCTCTGTTCAAGTCTTAGGTTAGCATTATTTTATTTAAAGGGTACCTCAGTTCTACTGCTTTGTCGTCATCTGACCTGGGGCAGGTTCCTTCCACTAACTGAACTTGCCATTGATGATCTGTTAGAAGGGAATGAATGTCACACTTCTTTGGAGAAACTATGAAGGAAGAAAACTATACTTAATGACTTGGCATTAGCATTAAATGAACAGCATTTTTTTGGGGGGGATTATACTTGGCCATGCTCAATGATTGCTCCTGGTGATACATTGGAGACCACTTAATGCTAGAGATTAAAATTTGTGTACCTGCATACAAAGCATGCATTCCTATCTCTTGAGTCATTTTTGTAATTAAATATTCTCTTACTATTTTTCATGCTATCACCTAATTCTTATCATTTCTTAGGCTTTGACTGAAATGTTCAAATTTTCTCTCTTTTAGTATTTCTTTTCATTTTGTATCAAAAAAACCCCCAAAACCAAGTACCTTCTACTCCCATCCAAATGGTCCATTTCTTCTCTATAAATCAACAACTGCTTATCAATATGCCAATAAAGAGCATAGCACTGGGTTCTCAAAGTCACTTCCTTTAATCAGAAACTTTTCCATGCCATTGATTCTCAGAGTATGGTATAGATAAAATAAATGAATGTTTATAAAAATTGATGGGTTTGAGGGCGCACACACACACACACACACACACACACACACACACACACACAAACAGTATTTATTAGCCCAGATGATCTTTCTACAGCAAGTCCTGTAAAATTGTCCTTCACTTTCCTTAGCTCCAATTATTAATACAATTTATTACCCAGTCTAATTTGATAAAGTCATTTAATTTAAAATTCTTGGATTGAAGGACTCCCTACCCTGGAGAGTGGGAGAATTTATTTTCTCCAGTGCAATGTAGCAGAGAGAAGATTTTCTGCTTGGAACTCATATGCACATATCCTGGACCCCTTTTGTAACATGCTTCCCTGACCTTAGGAGACTGTACTGACTCTGATCAGCCACTCTTATTATCATATGTATTGACCAAATGCCACTTTAGTAGGTGGTGGTGAGGGGGCTGGGGTGTAAGAGATTGAGTTTAGGCCCAATACAGGTACAACACTAAGCCACAACCGATAATTGGGCCCAAATTGCATGCTGGAATAATCATTGTTCAACAGTCCTTGGCTGTATCTGTAGCTCTTTATTCTATTTCACCCATGTTTATGAAAGCATTTGAGCAGTTCAGACATAACAGAGTGTCATTTCTCTGAATCGCTAATGAACGCTACAGTACAGAGCACACAAATCAAGCGATGTGCTTGGCCCAGTGTTATTTGAGGAGAACTCAGTATGTAGCAGCAGTCACACAGCAAAGTGGATTAGTTCTCTGGGGGGAATCCTTAATGTGTACCTGCCATAATAAGGAAGAAGTTCTGCTTTGCATCACTCTATTTATAGGCACCAGCTATTTTTGCACATTTTTTTTTTTGCCTTTTTCTACGGCAGAACACTTAAATGAATCATTCTCGTCTCGTCTTGTGGATGTGGTTGTTAAATTGCGCTCCAACTTTCTCTTCAGGTGTTGAAGGGATGCAGAGATTTTGTGCTCAAATAGAAACAAATGAGACTGTGAAGGGACCTTGGCCTTTAAAATGTGCCAGATTCTCCTTGGCCTCGAGATCATTCATTAGTGTGGGGAAGTGAAGATTCCTTAATAAGGTTATGTTTTATACAGCCTCAAGGTGATGGCGGAGTATTTATTTGTGCTGCATATTTATTTGTGTACAGCGAGTCAGAAAACGGTGGGAAAGAAAGATTATTTTTGGTAGAAAAATGTTGTAGACATTGGGTCTCTGCAAAGAGGACACCAGCTCACTGACCTCTGCCTGCAGATTCATTTCTCCAATAATGGCAGAATAGCTACTGTTACTCATAATCTACATTAGAGATATAGTTAGGGACCAAAACACACAAAGGACCTGCCTTTAAGTAACTTGTGTTGTACAAAGGAATAAAAAAAAGGAAAATAGTAAATCTATCAGTTAATTTGAGGGGAGGTGTTCTCAGTGGTATTAAAGGGATCGTACAATTATGGCAATTAACTTTCGGGCTCTTTCATGCAAAGGATGTGTGTGCTCCAGCCATTTGAGTGATCTATCCAATGTTCCCAGTCACTTTTAGAGGAGGTAGAATGGGAAAACATTAATAGAAATTTGGTTTGGAGGTTTCTTAGTTTTGTTTTGGAGCATTACCCAGAAATACTCAGGGACTATTTTCTTTTTTTTTTTTCCTGCTGGGTGGTGGTTTATTGGGGTAGAAGGTCGGTCTAGGTGCCTAATGAATTAAGAACTGGGGGTAAAGAGGATTAAATAAGGAGGGATAACAGATCAGGATTGGAGAATGAGAAAATAGAAGGGTTTCTGAAGGGGGGGAGGAGGGATAATATATGAGGGGCTATATGCACTATAGGCATGGATTATTTACTGTTTAGGTTTGGCAATCAGAGAGAAGACCACAAAATCATGCTCACATATAGACAGACATTAGAGATCTATTCAAGTTGTTGTTGGAGGCCTGACTGTCACAGGCTGGGTCTGAGCTCTTATGATATAATTGCCTTAAAAGAGGATAAGTGGGGCCGGGTGGTGGCGCTGGAGATAAGGTGCCTACCTTGCCTGCGCTAACCTAGGACGGACCGCGGTTCGATCCCCCAGTTTCCCATATGGTCCCCCGTGCCTGCCAGGAGCGACTTCTGAGCGAATAGCCAGGAGTAACCCCTGAGCATCACCAGGTGTGGCCCAAAAACCAAAAAAAAAATAAAAAAAAAAGAGGATAAGTAATTAGCTAAGATATAGATTAGCAGAGAAAGAAAGTGAAAACAAGAGAGAAGAAAAAAGAAAGATAATTAGTGCTTAGGGACCTTGTGGTGCTAGAAAGTGAAGCACATGTAAAATGTGTTTTACCAAAAGGACTCTAAACTGAGTCTCAAATCAATATACAGTGTTACCAGTCGTGTTTAAGTTTTAGTTTTAGAAACTTACCTCTAAAGAAAGTAATGGTTTGTTCCATTTCCTAATAATGATGATGATTATGATGATGGTGATGATGATGATGTTGTTTTTGGAACACACCCAGCGGTGCTCAGGGGTTACCTCTAGCTCTGTGTTCAAAAATCACTCCTGGCAGGCTTGGGGGACCATGTGGGATGCCGGGGATAGAACCCATGTCTGTCCCGGATTGGCCATGTGCAAGGCAAACACCCAACTGCTGTGCAATCACTCTGGCCCCAACTGATTGTTTTTAATTCCCATTTGTTTTGGGTTTTGGCTCGTGGTTTGATGTCATCTTCTCAATACGAGAAAAGGCAAGTTCAACACAAACTAGAACCTTGAAATGTAGAACAGGCCCAAACCAAGAGTTAAGGTAATAGAAAAAGGAAGAGATCAGAAGTTACCAAAGGTGAGAGGTTCACCTGTCCCCTCTGTCTAGAAAGTGACTCAAATAAATAGGTGGCAGTATATGGCTTTCCACATTTATACAGTGAGGGTGGCAAAGGAAATGTAGAGATGGGAGACTAGAAACTTAATAACCAAGTCTAGTCTATTTTCTTCCCTTTCCTGACCCCTTCTCCAACCAGGGGAAAAATCCAATCAGTGCTCACAAGTTAAGTAGAAGGAAAGGATTCTCCACTGACAGTGTGAGAGACCTGGGGAGAGGAAATAAAAGCCAGAGCAGAGCTTTTGAGAAAGATAATAGAGATAAACTGTCACAAAGAATTTGGGCTTGAAGAGCCTGAAACACACCACTCCTCTCCAAAAGTATGAAAGGAAAACCCCACGGCTTTCATCAGAGGGACACTGCTACCTGCCTGGAGGTAGATTACTTTTCTCTTTATTTTGACTGTCCTGGGGGCTTGGAATGGTAGCCATTTTGATTTTCTGCATCGTAGACTAGTGTGATCTGGATGAAACCCAGTCTCTTAGAGAAATATTATGAAAAGAGAAAAGAAATATTAACCAGACAGATAAGAGTGAGTACCCGAAGGAAACACAAGGTTTCTCAGAGTAAAGAGGAGTCATCCAACAAATTATTTCTTTTGAGTGTCTTATCATGTGCCATGCAATGTTAAAACTCCCCCTAAAATGAATAGAAAAAAATAACAAAGGGACAGAAAACATAGAAGCAAAATCCGAGGGAGAGGAACAGGGTAGTTAAAAAAGCTGAGGAAACTATGAAGCCTGGGGCTCTACCTTTACTACTCTCTTCAGCTTCCTCACTGAAATTCTCTTCCTTTTCCTCTTTGACAGTGACATCCTAGTACTGTTCATATGTTTTCAGCTTACGTGAGCTCCATCGCATCCATGCCCTCATTAATGGAAGGTCTTCTGGAAGAAGATGGCAGTGAACTTCTCTGAGATGAACTTGAAGAGCTCTTGGATGTTGGTGCTATTGGTTATTAAGGTGACTTGAGGCCAAGAGGTTTTGACATTGTTGAGAATTCATTCCACCAAGTAGTGCTATTCTTGTTCTGTATATTCAGCATCTGCTCATCAATAGTTTTCATGGACATTTATCTATGGATCATAGCAGCCACCATGAGGGACTGGCTGTAGGGGGGTCATAGGCAGTCATCCTGTTCTGGCATTGAAGACATGTTGGATGAGTGCAGACATGGTGAAGGTTTAATATTTCTGGCTGCCACAGTTTGTTAGAGTGGCAAATCTAGGTATGAAGAAGCAGAGATGTGGGAAGGGCACCAAGTTGACCATAAGCTTGCAGAAATCAGCACTGGGTTGGTCAAGGAAGCAGAGACAGGTCGTGAAACCACTCATGGTAGCTGAGACAAGATGGTTCAGGAACCAGAGTTGGTGTTGTCAGCTTCAGGGTGTGGAAATAATGTCATAAAGTTCCTCATTGTTGATATAGTAGTTCTTATTGATATTTTCTACTGATGGACAAAGGCTCCACCTTCTACCTAAGTCAATGGGTAAGCTGGAAACCTGGCAAGGTAATCACAGTTCTCAGTCTACTTCTGCATCAAATCTAGCACTGAGTCAGCCAACTCAGTTACCCTGTATAGTGTGGCCTGTGGCCCAATTGTTGCCTGCCTCAGATTGGCCAAAAAAAAATGCTGTCTGATCTAAAAATCTGATCAATAGGAACTGAGTCCATGGCCTGGGTTCTAAATCTACTATTAAGTTGGCACAAGTAGCATATTTTCTATTCATGGCTTCATTTTAGTACCAGAGATGTGGTCTACGATAGGTGTTGGTGGAGTCAAAGCCATTCGCATCACTGTTCACTTCCCAGAACTTGGCACCAATATGATTGCCACACTGACCAACCTGGTTGTGCACAATTTCTCTATGGTTGGAAATTATTTTTTGTGTTTGCCTTAAGGTGTATATGGACAAGAAACCATGTAATTTCTTTTCCCTATTACAGGTCTCAGGTTGGAAGCCCCAGAGGCTGAAGCAGCGAGGTCTGAATATGGCAACAGAAAGGTTCTGAGAGCCTAATAGTAATTTTTAAACTTGCAAAAATTTTTATTATTTTTTTTAGCAAATTGCTGTTCTTAATTGTATTTGATCTGGCTAATTTCCTAAGAGTAATTTTTAAACTTGTGAACATTTTTTAACAAGGTTAGGGTTCTTAATCTAACTGTGAGGGGCTCATAAGGCATACCTGGACCTCTATCCTTATTGTTTTTGGAATCAGGAAAGGTCTGACTATTAATGATGTGTACCCCTGAGACATTCCTAAACTGGATGATGATGGCACCTTCACTGACAGCAGTGTCTGACAGCAACTATGAATGATACTGTGACACCATTTTTAACCTTTTATTTAAAAAAAATCTTGAAAAGTGATATGAGAATGGAATCCTACAATGTCTCCTTCAAATAGCCTTTCTCTCCACAGAGTCTTCTTTTTTCTTTCTCATTCAAAAGTACACTGCAACTAGAAGGGTCTTTTTTACCTCTTTGTCCCTCCAGCTATACTGGGGTATAACTGATAAATGAACCGACGAGCATTTTAGAACGCAACACAGATTGACTCAATAACTTCACACACTAGGGCACCATTCTCCGGACTACTTCTGATGTTTGAGTCAATGGACTCTGAACTCCTCTCACAAAATTCACCCATTTATTAGACGGGGCTCAAGCATGGAGGAAGCAGAGGAAATAGAACCAGTCCCAATTAAGAGTAAATGCCCTTCATACACAAGAATAGTGTTACAGCTATAAAACCTTCATGTAAATGTCACACTACCTATCTGCTGTAATAAGGGAAACTTAGATCAATGAAGCATCAAATTGTGTGCATAACAAAGACGAGAAAATGCTGAACAGAGAGGGCAGAACCTTCAAAATCCTGTCCTTTCCCCCTTCGTTCAAGGTTGCGAGTTGCTAATGCTTGAATTTTAGATGGGTGTTGACCCATCTTGGATATTTTCTAAACATTTGAGTGTATGGGGCCTGAAAGATAGCACAGGGGTAGGGCGTTTCCTTGCATGCAGATGTTTCAAACGGACGTGTTTCAAATCTCAGCATCCCATATGGTCCCTCATGCCTGCCAGGAGTGACTTTTGAGAGCAGAGCCAGGAGTAACCCCTGAGCACCGCTGCATGTGACCCAAAAACCAAAAACCAACCCAACCAACCAAACAAACAAAACAAAACAATTGAGTGTCTACATCCAGGAATACTGTATATATCAGTTTTCTATATCCAGGGCTACTGGACATTTGTTTCCTCAGCTCCATATTGTTACTCCCACTGCAAATACCCCACAAGTTAGAAGCAAAAAAAAAACCATAAAAGTCAATTCTATTTCACAAAGACCAAACTGATGAATGCTTTATGATGATGATGAATGTCTTATATTCTAGGAAGGGGAAATTTTTCACAGATATATGTGCTCTTATTCTAACTGTAAAGAAAAGATAATAATCTTGGGGCAGCAGAGTTGGGAAAAAGAAATAAATGCATTATTAGTATTTTCTGAATTTTTGAATTGTCTTGGAATCCTCAATAAGAGAAGTAGAGAAAGTTATCATACCTGGAATAAGGAAGCAGTTTAAATAAATTACTGTAAGCCTACACTTACTGTAGGCGTTGGGGGTCTAATGTACTATCCTGTCTTTCCCCTTCACTAACATTAGACAGGGATGATAAAATGCCTTAACTATAACTAGGCAAAGCCAGAAAATACCACAAAAATATGTCAAACCAAGAGTCTGTAAAGATTGCATCTAATGACCTGGACAAATCTTTCAAATTCCCTTACTTCATTTCACTAGCAATTTGTCAAAATAAAGGAGTGTAAGATCAACAAATTCCCATTGACAGATACCTTTACACTTGAAATTCATCTTATCTTTAAAAAAAAGTATGGCAGGAAGATTATTCAAAGACAGCTGTGCATGTGGAAGCCTCAGGTTTCATCCTGCATCTACATGTTACATGAGCACTGCACATTGAGTAGCCACTGAGTACTACTCCAAAATAAAACAAACAAAAAAATAAAAACATTGCAGAAATGAGACTAAAGTCCTATTTCGTTTAATGGTATTTTAGTGGTTGGTGTGATATAGAAATGTATTTAGAAAAGATGTGGAGTGGTACCCTTCTCTATGACACAAGAGCATTGTATGAATGCTACCTCAAAAACAAATTGTGAGAAAAATAGGAAGAAAAAACTCTCTGTAATATTTTTAACCATATGTTAAGTCCTCATATTTAAATTTTACTATTGGGGCAGGAGAGATAGCATTTGCCTGGCACACAGCCAACCCAGGACGGATGGTGGTTTGATCCCTGGCATCCCATCATGTCCCCTGACCCTGGCAGGAGTGAGTTCTGTGTGGATAGCCAGGAGTAACCCCTGAGCTTTGCCAGGTGTGACCCAAAAACCAAAAAAATAATAAAGTTTATTGTCATTGATACTCATTTTATTACTTTTCTTTTGGCACCAACATTTTATAAAGTCAATGAAAGACTAAAAGATAATTTTAAAAAGTGTTATTTTTTGTCATAAGAGACATGATTAAAATGAAAACTTACCAAATAACATGAAACACTAATTTCCTTTTTATCCAAAGTAAATGCATTTAATAATACATCCTAAAAGATGTTTAATCTATTTCTTCTTTGATGGGGGAGTAAGAATAAAAGAATGACGATAAAAGAATTTACAGTAAAAATGGCCTTTAATGAAAGACACATAATTGACTGTGATTGTAAAGTAGCTGTTATAGCAACATTGAATTTAGAATAGGAGAGCAGATCTGAATGTAAATTTAAAAATCAGATTAGTATTTTTATTAATATTCAAAGTTTACTTATTCAGTACAGAATTAGTATGAGTTATTCCTTGTGAAAGTAGTAGAGTTCTATTTAGAAATCTTATTTATGGATGTGTGTATATATACATATATATATGAATATTATCTCCAGGAATTACTAGATATATATTTACCAAGCAAGTTTCAAAGACAAAGCTGAGCTTTTCCTAAATTTTGGAATCTATTTTTTCTGAGTGAAATAAGTCAGAGGGAGGGAAGTAGATGCAGAATAGTCTCACTCATCTATGGGTTTTAAGAAAAATGAAAGACATTTTTGCAATAATTCTCAGAGACAAAAGAGATGAGGGCTGGGAAGGTGCAGTTCATAACATGAAGCTCACTACAAAGAGTGGTGAGTGCAGTTAGAGAAATAACTACATTGAGAACTATCCTAACAATGTGAATGAATGAGGGAAGTGGAAAGCCTGTCTCGAGTACAGGTGTGGGTGGGGTGGGGGAGGAGAGAGATCTGGGAAATTGTGGTGGGAATGTTGCACTGGTGAAGGGGGGTGCTCTTTACATGACTGAAATCATACAACTACAATCACATTTGTAATCACGGTGTTTAAATAATGATAAAAAAGAAAAGAAAGATAAAAGATGTTAGCAAAAATATATCTTGGAAAGTGTAGTTATTAATAACTTCCACTATCCACTCTTTCTTCCACAACACACTCAATAAAGAAAACTGAGTATGAATAGTTAAATTCAATCATCATTATTGGTTTACTGGGAATGGAGTTGAGGTTGGAATGAGAGTCACAGCTTCTGGAAAGTTTTGGCTTCATTATGTTTGCTTCATTTCCAGTAATTGGGGAAGCAAAATGGCTCTGAGGTAGCACCCGACTTGGGAAATAACTTTATGCTGAGAAAATCTAGGGGTGTCTACGGCCATACCACCCTGAACGTGCCCGATCTTGTCTGATCTCGGAAGCTAAGCAGTGTCGGGCTTGGTTAGTACTTGGATGGGAGACTACCTGAGAATACGGGGTGCTGTAGGCTTAAAAAAAGAAGAAAATCTAGGAGCTAGCCAATAAGTCAAGCTCACTTTTTTAGTCAAGCTCACTTTTAAATCTCCTAACTTTTTTTTAATAATTAACTTTATTTCTTTCTCTATTACATGAAATTCTACAGAGTTATTTTACATTGCTAACATTGACAAAGAAAACAAATTGGTTCCTTTTATTTTGCCTATGACCTGCAAAGACTGAAAAGTCAATAATAAATTAAAATGAGGTTTGATGAAGTTTTATATTACTTTTTAAAATATCTTTATTTAAACACCGTGATTACAAACATGACTGTAGTTGGATAAGTCTTCTTTCAATTCGTTGGTGCACCTTTTTCCAGACACATCTTTTGTTGTTACCCGTGGAAATGATACCTCTGAGGGAAGTCATGTTGGGACATTAGCATAGGAGAATGGCACACAGGCTATAAACTTGGAATCAGTGCTCAAGAGAATGAGGGTATTTTTCAGATAAAATTAGCAGATAAGCAGGAATGCACATTTCCCAGCCTTTCCCTATATGCATTTCTTCCTCTCTCTTTCATGAACTTATTGCATTTAAAGGTGGACATGTAAATGCCTGCTTAAGACTTCTGGATACTGGGTTTCATTTCTGAGTTGAATGACTCCTTGGTCACTTAAGGGCTATGTCCTCCTTTCTGGCAGGACAAGAATTAAAAGGTGTTTTCACGTAGATGGAAATGAAATGGTTCAGAACTCCAAGTATCAAAGGTCAGAAAACAGTTTCCAAGAAGGTCCTTAACTTCCTTTTGAATATAATTATAGATATTAAATAGCTACTAGCTATAACTATTAATATGGTTATTGATCACAATGGTTTATTTGGTGACATCTGACTGGTGAAGTTTATTTTCTTGGGAATCTAAATGAGTAAGATTTTTCAGACCAACACTTTTGCTTGCTACCTGCAAGAATGGTGTTGGTCCAAGGTCAACCGTCTGCAGAGTAATCACTGAAGTCTACACAAAAGTTCCCAACTCCCAAACTCCCATGACTTTTACACTGACAGGCGCTGAAAAGGAGAAAAATCCTATAATGATAAGTCATTTGTGTATGAAGAAAAGATGATGACAAACAACTTCTATATGATTAACATGTAATTAAAAAAGTAATTATGGACTGAGCAGATGACACAAAGGACATGTTCACATAATTTGTTTGAGGTATCCCCAAGGTTTTATCTTAGGTATTGCATGAGTTTCCAAATACTATCTAGTGTACCCCCCCAAATAAACCAAAATGTAATTACTCTAAGATAAATTCCTCAAGTATGCCATCTAATTTAGTATGTATCAAAAAAATCTACCAACAAACTATAGAACTAGCTCCTACTTTGGTTTAGTATTAAGACAGTGGAAAGTCTCTTCATTCTTCCCTGCAAAAAATGATTACTGAATATCAGCTAATGCAAAGATAAGCCATGAAGGATGGATGCCTAGAAACTTTGAACTTTAAACTTTGGGTATTCACAACTTCCATAAGGAAAAAGCAGAGAATGCAACTCATTTATGACAGCAATAGTTATTTTAAAGGTGACTGACACTAAGAATGATATCCTATAAAAAAAAAAGATCTCTCAGCACTCAGGTCACCCAATTAAAGAATTCCACTTTGGAATTTTCAAGCCATTGCAAACAAGGAAGAAGAACATATTCATGACCTGACATTTTATGATTCATATATTTTCATAATGAATTCAAGACTTCCGAGTCAGTAAACACCAAAAGTGATTCTTGTGAAAAACAAATAAAATCCATATGTTTCCATCTAAGACATAACTTACTAACACTGCTGGACTCATCTTACGCCTCATTCAAATGGAAAGTTCTTCTTTTCATTGACATTTCTGTCAAACCATTCAGTTTAATATTGAAAACATGTTCTTTTTCTGAATTACTAAAAATATATACTATACTTATACTCTAAAATCCTATAGCTATGGTTTTTGTGTCCCCAGTGTAAATGTATAAATGTTTGGAAATAGTAAGGCTTTTAATCCTTCGTTTAAGCACTGTTACTTCTGCAAGAGTTTTTTCATGGATTATCTAGTTCAGGAAAGTAAAAATTTTGAATCTTGTCCCCACTATAGTTAGGAATTTTTATGACATTCTAAAATTCAGAAAATCAAAATATTGAAATGATAGGTAAAGATATTTAAAGATAGTTGTCTGAAATGTTTAAAAACGAGTATCAAGTATTGGTACTACAAGATCCCTAAGCATAGCTTCACAAAGAAACAGAGTGTCAGGATTTTACAAGACTTGTCCAATAGGAGTAAAGCCAGATTCAAAGAGATAAGAAGAAAAGAATAATTTTTTTATTCAGCATACATATGATCTGCCACAGCAACTTTGAGCGCTTGTGTTCTTTCAAGTATGTCTCAGTAAAGAAGTAGCACTGTGAAAGTCATTCCCTAAAAACAGAGGTGAAGGTAAGTAAATGAGTAAGAGCTGATATAAATTCAAGTCATTTCACCAAGGATTTGCACACAGATGAATTCTCACATGTTGGCAAGCCTTTCTGATGCGGAGGTTGCTTTTTTTTTTTAAATAATGCTTGAACAAGTTGTGCTGAATATAGTCTATGGCCTAAGAAACACTATAATTTTTATTACCAAGTTACAATGCTTTTAGATCACCAAATAACAGGGTTCAAAAGCAAAACAGCTGAAATATCCAAGTCTGGTCTAACCTGGGATGCTCTGTCTCCTCACAGCCAACGCTCCATCAGGCGGCTTTGTCTGGCTGGCGGATTTAGTGTAGGGACTCTCATCTGCAAAGGTACAATGAAGGGTTTGGTTAATTTTCATCCAGTTTCTAATGCAGTGAAGATTTTCAATGGATTGCAATCCTTGTGCCAGAGAGAAAGAGAGAGGTGATATGATATGGTAAAAGACCTGGTAGAGTTGGATCCTAACCTTGGTTCAGTTATGGAACAAGTCATTTGAAATGTTTTGAACAACAGTTTCCTCTCTTATGAGAGAGGGGTAAAGTTTCTCATTCTCCTTTGAGGAGTGTCAGGATGAAGCAATAATGCATGTGAAGGCATAAGCATAAAAATATATGCAAATATGCAAAGTATGGTCACCTACATTCATTGATAAATAGCTATCAGTGAATTTCAGTAACAGTTGGAAGACAAAGATGGGATAAAAATGGTTCAATGAGCACTGAGAATAAGTAGGCAGAAGAAATAAAGGAAATGAAAAGAATTATTTTAGATAAGTAGATGACAGAGCATTAGTATCCTGGGGAAATAAAGACACACAGAATTAGTGGGTCCTCATGGAGGTGTGAACTGGTAGCCAGCAGAAACTGGAAGGACAAGGAAATTTAGAGGGAGATGAGACAAGTTAGTTAGGAACAAGGAAGGGATGATGGTTTGTTAACATAAGGCATACATTGCAGAGAATTATTTGATTCTTTTATAAAAGGAAGAAAATAACTTCAGAATCATAGAAAGAGCAACTGATGGCAGAAGATCTAAAGCACAATATAGCTGTGAGTATTAAGCAAGAAGCAGAATGAGGTGCTCAAATGAAGAAAATTCAGGTGATGGACCCATCAACTTTTAAGTAAAGGTGACTTTAACATCTGGAAAAGGATTCAGTCAGGGTTGGAATAATTGAAGTTATTACTTAAGATCACAAATATCAGGATTAAAATATAAAAAATTTCATGGGCCCTTCGAAAAAAGTCAAAGAAAAATCTGATGTAACTAGTTTTAAATGTATTCAAAAACCAGATGTATATACAACCCGAGGAAACATAATCAATAATTTTCTATCATATCAAGTCAAGTCCGATGATCCAAATGCTACTCTGGCCACACAGAAGATCAGTTCGTTTTGGTTTTGTTTTAATAGAAAATCATTGAAGAATTCCAAAGAACTAGACTGTATATGACGAGCTGTTAAATATAACAATGATTTAAATCTAAAAACACAGCTTTGTCATCTGCAAACATTCATTCTCCCAACTAAGTGGTTTGTGTTTTAAAATTGAGGAACTCAATTCCGCTACAGGATGTACTACTTCTGGTTGAAATGATTCATGATTTTTTCATAAAACTAACAAGGTCTTTATAAGCAATGACAAAAAGAAAGATTAACACTGTTGTAAGCTGCAATTAACTTAAAAAATGGAAGCCACGCTGCTTTGTGTTTATATTCCAGTTGTCACACAATTCTTTATATTCTTCCAACCATTAAAGATAAACTACCAACCTTCATATACCAATATCATCAACAGAAGCATGTTTTGCTTATGAAGCAGTATCCTAGGAATTTGGCTTGGTTCTTTACAAACACTATTTTAAGTATAATCACAACCCCCAAACCAAACACAAGTAATGCACTGCAAAAATCTCCATCTACTCTGTCATTTCCACATGAATATTTGAGCACTTCTCTCCCACTATTTATGTAATAACTACACAATGTACTTAAATACCTGTTACAGTAGAAATACAGTACATATTAAAATATGAGTTATTTATAGAACTGATTTAAATATATTTCATTTGTTATCCAAAACTTTGGAACTGCAAATTTATGAATACAGAGCACTGAGCCAGGAGTTATACATCATGACAACCCATTTAAAAACAGCATCTTGGAAGCCTACAGGCTTTCCTCTATTTTCAATTTGTCAAGATTCTAGCCAATTAAAGTCTTGGGTTGAATCCAGTGCTACATTTTCTTAAAGGACAATAAGAGATCTACCCAGGAGACTAATGGTTTTTTTGTTTTGTTTTGTTTTGTTTTATTTTGTTTTATTTTCACTCAAGGTTCTATTTTAAGGAGTCATTTCTTTACAAATTTACCCAGTTTGCATTACAGAAGTAGTCAACCCTGGTAAAATTGTGTTCTCATTTATATTTTAAAACAATTCCCTTGATTTAGAGCTGATAGTCTGGCTATGCACATCCTTGAAAGGTTGAAACTGAATTATAGATGGCCACCTGGCCAGGCCTATCTGCCCATTTCCTAGCTTTGCCCTTATTGCTAGCTTTAAGAGTATCTAAGTTGAGCATAGGTGAAAATAAACAATTATCTAAAAGCCAAAAGTGATATTGGTCAAAGGACCAGACAGATATTAGCTCCATATTATTTAAGTACAGCTTGTCAAA
>PVKC010025019.1:0-15000 GCA_004027635.1 Crocidura indochinensis | reverse complement strand
CAGTCCTGGATCTGCTGCATGCAAGACAAGCCCTGCTTGGGTGGATTTTAAATGTTTGTTTGTTTGTTTTGCAGGGAGGGGTTATATTTGAGCCACACCCAGCAGTACACAGGAGTTACTCCTGGCTCTGTATTCAGGAATCACTTCTGGCAGCCTCCTGAGCGTGTGTGGGATGCTGGGGATGGAACCTGGGTTGTTCACTACAGGGCAAAAACCCTAGTTGCTGTACTATTGCTTTGTCCCCTACAGTAAGTCTTTTGTTTGTTTGGTTGGTTGGTTTGTTTTGTTTTAGGTCACACCTGGCACTCAGGAGTTACTCCTGGCTCAATGCTCAGAAATCACTCCTGGCAGGCTCAGGGGACCATATGGGATGCTGGGATTCAAATCACCATCCTTCTGCATGCAAGGCAAACGCTTTACCTCCATGCTATCTCTCCGGCCCCTCCCTCTAGTTAAGTCTTTTTTTTTTTTTCTAGTAAGTCTTAAAGCTGTGGAGTGTGTGTCCTCATAGTCCTTCTTCTTCATCATAAACTTAGATATTCTTGGTCTTAGTCCTTTGCCTCTTCAAAAATACTTTTGAATATTTTCTATACCCAAAGTACCTTGGAATAAATCTGGAGGGGCTGGAACGGTGGCACAAGCCTTGCACACGCTAACCTAGGATGGACCAACAGACCATGATTCGATCTCCCGGCATCCCAAATAGTCCCCCAAGTCAAGAGTGATTTCTGAGTGCATAGTCAGAAGTAACCCCTGAGCTTCACCAGTGTGGCCCAAAAAACCAAATTAAAAAAACAATCTAGAAGGACTAGTATGCATCTTGATAATGTGTCCTCCTATACATGAATTGAATAGCTCTCTATTAATATAATTATTCTTTTTTGTTGTTGTTGTTCTTCACATTAACATCTATTTCCTTTTCAGGGAAAGCCATAACAAGTCCCAGGGCAGAGAGAGAGCGGGAGTAGGGCCTGATGGACTAGCCCAGGCACTTGGGTAGGTAGAAAGTTCTAGACACCAGCAATGTGGCAGTGAGGAAACTCCGGGCGAGACAATCCCTGTCAACCAGAGTCAAGAAGAGGTGAGTCTGGCAGGACAGAGGTGCAGTGCAACCTCTAAAAAATAACTGAATGGTCGGGACCGGTGAGGTGGTGATAGAGGTAAGGTGTCTGCCTTGCAAGCGCTAGCCAAGGAAGACCGCGGTTCGACTCCCACCACCCCCCAAGTGTCCCATATGGTCCCCTCAAGCCAGGGGCAATTTCTGAGTGCTTAGGCAGGAGTAACCCCTGAGCATCAAACGGATGTGGCCCAAAACCCCCCCAAAAAATAAAATAAAATAACTGAATGGGGCCGGAGAGATAGCATGAAGGTAAGGAGTTTGCCTTGCATGCGGAAGGTCAGTGGTTCAAATCCCGGCATCCCATATGGTCCCCCAAGCCTACCAGGAGTGATTTCTGAGCGTAGAGCCAGGAGTAACCCCTGAGCACTGCCAGGTGTGACTCCCTTTCAAAAAAAAAAAAAAAACTGAATGGAAAGCACATCGAAGTTGTGTCTAAAAGACCCATCACCAACCTCAGCCCAGGGCCTCCAGAGGCCTTGACTATTCATCTTTTCAATATAATTATTCTATTTTGGTTTTGTTTTTGGCCAGATCCAGCAACGCTCAGGGGTTAACTCCTGGTATTGCACTCAGGAATCACTCTTGGTAGGCTTGGCGGTGGTGGGGGAGGGAATCATATGGGATGCCAAGGGTTGGCTATGTGTAAGGAAAGTGCCCTACCTCCTGTGCTATTGCTCTGGCCTTATATAATTCTTCTTTGATGTATTTTCAGAGTTTTATAGCTTTCCTTTTTAAAGATCTTATGAATGTTTTATTAGATTTATACAAAGTATTTTGGTCTGGGAGTAGAAATGACATTCTCTTTTGAATTTTAAGTTCCATTTATTTAAAAAAATAATTTTTTTGTTTGGGGGCTATATCCAGCTGCATTCAGGGGTTATTCCTGGCTCTGTGCTCGGAAATTACTCCTGACAAGCTTAGGAGATCATATGGAATATCAGAGATCAACGCCAGATCAGCCTCTGCAAGGTAAATACCCTACCCACTGTGCTATTCAGAACAAAAAAAAATTTTTTTTTTGGTTTTTTGGGCCACACCCGGCAGTGCTCAGGGATTACTCCTGGTTGTCTGCTCAGAAATAGCTCCTGGCAGGCATGGGGGACCATATGGGACACCAGGATTCGAACCAACCACCTTTGATCCTGGATCAGCTGCTTGCAAGGCAAACACCACTGTGCTATCTCTCCGGACCCTAAGAATGCAGGATTTTTTTTCTTGGTTTTTGGTTTTTTCGGTTCATACCCGTTTGATCCTCAGGGGTTACTCCTGGCTAAGCGCTCAGAAATTGCCCCTGGCTTGGGGGGACCATATGGGACACCGGGGGAATCGAACCGCAGTCCTTCCTTGGCTAGCGCTTGCAAGGTAGACACCTTACCTCTAGCGCCACCTCACCGGCCTAGCTTTTTGTTTGTTTGTTTGTTTTTTGTTTTTTTGGGCCACACCCAGTGACACTCAGGGGTTACTCCTGGCTATGTGCTCAGAAGTCGCCCCTGGCCTGGGGGACCATATGGGGCACGGGGGATCGAACCGTGGTCCGTCCAAGGTTAGCGCAGGCAAGGCAGGCACCTTACCTGCAGCGCCACTGCCCGGCCCCCAAGGTTTCTTAATTATCCTGAGAATTAGATATTGAAGTTATCCTACTTATTGATGAGAACACTGATACTAAAAACACACTAAATACTATAATGCCTTGCAGACTGAAGCCATGGGTACCCCTGGCACCCCAGACACCGCAAAACACCAAATCATGACAAACAGTGGCCAGTTAAGACAGTACATCAGGTAAGGGGCTTGCCAACTCAGATTCAATCCCCAGTACTACATATGGTCCCCCAAGCCCCACCTAGATTGATCCCTAAGCACAGAGCCAGAAGTAAGTCCTGAATACAAATAGGTACAGCCACAAAAGGAAAAGGAAAAGGATAGAGTGTACAAATAGACAGTGGTAGAGTTTTGTTTTGTTTTGTTTTGTTTTGTTTGGGGGCCACACACAGTGGTGTTCAGGGGCTGTTCCTGGCTCAGCAGAAATTGCTCCTGGCAGACTCGGGGAACCATATGGGATGCCGGGAATTGAACCCAGGTCTGGTCTACGTTGGTCTCTTGCAAGGCAAATACCCTACTGATGTGCTATCTCTCTGGCCCCCACAGTGGTAGAGTTGATATTAAACCCTAGTCTCGGAACCTTCGAGGTGGCGTTAGAGGTAAGGTGTCTGCCTTGCCAGCGCTAGCCAAGGAAAGGTCAAGACTTCGATTAGATCCCCAGGCATCCCATATGGTCCCCACAAGCCAGGGCAATTTCTGAGTAGTTAGCCAGGAGTAACCCCTGAGCATCAAATGGATGTGGCCCGGAAAAACAAACAAACAAACAAAAAACAAACAATAACAACAACAACAACAAAAACCTTAGTCTCTAGTTCTGCATCTTTCTTTCTTTTTTTTTTTTGTTTTGTTTTTTGTTTTTGGGTCACACCCGGCAGTGCTCAGGGGTTACTTCTGGCTCCATGCTCAGAAATTGCTCCTGGCAGGCACGGGGGACCATATGGGGCACCGGGATTCGAACCGATGACCTTTTGCATGAAAGAACTGATGACCTTTTGCATGAAAGGCAAATGCCTTACCTCCATGCTATCTCCCGGGCCCCAATTCTGCATCTTTCACCACCACCACCCCCACTATAGGGCACTCACCCTTTTCGGAGGTGGCCTGGAGTTGGGAACATTGGGGAAGCTGAAGTCTCACTAATCAATATTACAGCAGAAATTTGAGCACCCATATAATAACACAATTCAGATTTGTTCTGACATCCCAAATCTAGTGTTAGAATTTGCAGACAGTTGTCACTGTCCAACTTCAAATAAAGCATTCTTCCTATCTCTTTCATTTATATTGATTTTGGAGGCACAATTGGAAGAGTTCAGGGACCACACCTAGCAGGGTTTGGTGAGACCATATATGGGTGTCAGGGATTGAGCCCAGATCAACCACATACAAGGCAAGCACCCTACTTTCTGTACTATCTCTCTGGCCCTCCTTTTTATTTCTTATTTGTAGGTTTCTCCCAAGCAGAATTTGGGGGTCTGAGGGCCATTCTAGGAACTATTCAACTACTCACTCTAGATAATTCCATGCTGGGGTTTAGAATCATGGGGTTCAGAAAGCCATCAGAGTCACACCTGGGGGTTCAAAAGACCATGCAGTGGTTCTGTGCTCAGCAGTCACCTCTGGCATTGCTCAGGCAAATTGTATGTGGTACTGGGGATCAAACGTGAGGTGATCTCCGCAAGGCAAGTGCCTTAACCCCTGTACTATCTCTCGGACCCCTTTTACTTTTGACCATATGAACCAAAAATGTATAACTAGAGTCTGTGAATTCCTCACGGATGCTAATGTTTTTTGAGCCTCTCCAAACTATGTTACATTCTGTACCTGTGAGGAAAAACTGTGAATTTCTCAGGGGTTTATCTTTTTGTTGAAAATCTCTAAGCATTTTCTAATGCAAACATGGTTAAAAATAATTCCTATAGGCTGCTTCCAAGAAGAGTGCTTTTTTAAATTTCCTATCCCTGGCTCAGAGAGAGAAAACCAGATACAAGTAAGGAATGCAGCAGTTCCGCTCAGGAAATAATAATCACACTAATACTTCGATAATTACTTTTTTCCTCTGCACTGATTGAGACATAGATCTGGCTTTGGTGGAACCCAAAATGAAAAAGAAAACCCAGCGATTTGTATCTGGACCAAGAGGATGCATCTGTTTCCTGAATCAAATAGATCAAATGAGCGCTGCATGGAACGCTGCCTGGACTGAGATTTTATTTCCATCCAGAAAAGGATGAGGCTCTTCCTTCTCGGGGATGACTGGGTAAGGGGAGATGGAGGAAGAGAGAGGAAGTCCCAGCCAAGGGTGAAACGGCGTCTCCACTTTGAACTCATGCCAACAGCCTTCTTTCTTTTTGATTTCTTCTTTTCTCTAATTTGGGGGCCACACCTAGAAGGCAGTGTCAGAGGCTACATCCTTAGTGGAGTTCATTAGGGCTCCTCCCTAATGCTGTGGTGCTAGGGATCAAAGGTGGGCCCTCCCTGGTTCACCTGGGTGCTCAGCCCATTGTGCTATCACCAGTCCCATTTTTTTTTTTTTTTTTGGAGAGGTGCTGTCTCTGATTTGAATGTCTCTGTGATGTTCGTTTTGGGAACTGTGGCCACTAAATAGAAACAAGACAGGTTTTAACTTCTTTCCTCTAAGATAAATCTGGGGGCAAAGAAGGGTCTCATTGGAACAATGTCTGTGACTTCAGTCATGACTTCAGTCATGAAAGGCTCAGCACAAAGTTCTGCATATAGGGCCAGAGCAATAATAGTAGGATGTTTGCCTTGCAAGTGGCTAGCCCAGGTTTGATCCCTGGCATCCTACATAGCTCCTGAGCCTGCCAAGACTGATTCCTGAACTCAGAGTCAGGAGTAACCCCTGAGTACAGCTGGTGTGCCCCAAACACAGAAACAAAAACTCTGCAAGAGTCATCTTGTCTAAAACATGCAAGGAAAATGAGATTTGCTAAGCCATGTTTGTTTGTTTGTTTTCCAGTTTGGGGCCAAATCTAGCAGTGCTCAAGCATTCCTCCTGGTTCTTCACTCACGGATAACTCCTAACAGGACACAGAGGACTATATGGGGTGCCAGGGATCAAATCCAGGTCATTCTCTTGCAAAAAAAAAATCCTATCTGCTGTACTAGCTCTCCAGCCCCCAAATCCTTTAATAAGCCAAAGAGACGCACTCTTTCTGAAAGTAGGTAGCGGCACATAAAGGCCAGCAGGCGCCACAGTTCTGAGGCCCAGTTCCAGGCAGGAACGGGAGAAGATCGTCTATTTGTCTATTTTAAAGGGACTTTGAAGATAAACGGCTTTAAGCTCTCGCTCTTTCCCAGGCTGGGTTTAGTTCCCAGCCCTCGTCATGATATCCCTGGAGAGCATAGGGGAATCATCCTCAAATAGGTTCTTTCTGAAGGATCTGGGCCTCTGATTATTTGATCATCTGCTCCAAACATCTTCATTTCCTCTCTCAAAGACGATGCCTAAATATAGGCTGCCCACAGATGTACCCAGACTTTCTGACATACAAAGCAGATTCCCATCCCAGAGACTAATTCAACAGGGCGCTGAAGGCTGTCCATGGTCACTGTGCTAGTTAATGAAGGAAACTGGACCAGATGCCTGGGCTAATGACACCCTTTCCCTCATCCTCCCTTCCAACTGGAAATTATACTGGAGTTCTCTGTCTCTGATTCTCAGCAGGAAAGTTTAGACAGCGCTAGAAAATAAGATATCTTTGTAAGAAGACAAGCTAAAAATTTTGGGGCCAGAGCAGTGGCACAGCGGTAGGGCATTTGCCTTGCACGTGGCTGTCCTAGGATGGACCACGGTTCAATCCCCCAGTGTCCCATGTGGTCCCCAAGCCAGGAGAGATTTCTGAGTGCATATCCAGGAGTAACCCCTAAGCGTTACCAGGTGTGGCCAAAAATTAAAAAGTAAATAAATAAAAAGATATGCTAAAAATGCTGATATTTAGGGGACCATAAATATATCCTAAAGTTGGAGCCCTGAATTTACTCCCCATCACCACTGACACCAAAGCACTGTTGGGTGTAATCCTGATGGCACCCCACCACTAGTGGGACACAGTACCTAACCATTAGGTCTACTGGACCTTTCCCTGGTACTGTTTAGGATGCTTGCCTTGTGAGTTTTTACCAGAGCTGGGTGAGCTTTGGGTCAAACCGATAGTATTGGTGGTCACTGGTGGTACTCAAGGGACCATATAAGGTGCCAAATATTGAACAAGGATTTGTGGTGTACAAGGCAATTGACTTGACCCCTGAGCTATCTCTGGAACTCAAACATATTTTTACAGTGAAATTAACAAATTCTGTTTGAGATGGGCACATTCCCCACAGCCTTTCACAAGGAAGATATTTAAAAGATATCTCAAGATCAGAGAGAATGGGGCAGGAGAGATAGCACAGTGGTAGGGCATTTGCCTTGCCCACAGCCAACCAAAGACAGATGGGGGTTCAATTCCCAGCATCCCATATAGTATCCTGAACCTGCCAGAGTGATTTCTGAGCACAGAACCATGAGTAACCCCTGAGTGCCACCAGGTATGACCCAAAAACAAAACAAGACAAAGATCGGAGGTACAGTATAGGTTGACCATGACCCTGCCAATCCCAGTTTAATCCCCAACAGCTCATGTGGTCCCCAAGAACTGCTAGGAATAACCCCTGAGCACTGTTGGATATGGAAAAAATTGAAAAGGCACTTGCTCTGGGTCAGAGTCATAGCAGGACAGTGAGGAATTTGCCCTGCACAAGGCCAAGAGAAGTTCCATCCCATCATTCCATACGATCCCCCAAGCCCACCAGGAATGATTCCTGAGTGCAGTATCAGAAGTAATCCCTAAGACCCCCAGTGTTGATCCCCCCACAAAAAAGAACTAACTGTTTTTAGTGAACTAAGATATTCAACTGGATTTTTTTTTTTTTTTTTTTTGGTTTTTGGGTCACACCCGGCAGTGCTCAGGGGTTACTCCTGGCTCCATGCTCAGAAATTGCTCCTGGCAGGCACGGGGGACCATATGGGGTACCGGGATTCGAACAGATGACCTTTTGCATGAAAGGCAAATGCCTTACCTCCATGCTATCTCCCGGGCCCTATTCAACTGGATATTAAGCAGCCATTTAGAATAATATTCAGAGCAAAGAACCTTGGGGAATATTCATGGCATAACATCATGAAGTTTTTAAGTGCAAATATATATATATATATATATATATATATATATATATATATATAAAACAAAGTGTGCACTAGCTATAGAAAACTCCAGAACTGACGCAAAAGAATGAGAGCATAAGAATAAAAAGAAATAGCACTGACGAATGACTACGTCACTGAGAGATCTGATGACAATGACTTAAATGGCCAGAGAAAATTCTGGTCAAGTCTCACTCCTGCTTTGGTTGTCAGCTTTATATCTGCAATAGAACCTTTCTTAGAAGGGCTTGCTCCCATTTGAACATGACCTCTCAGCAGGACATTCGCTCTGCTTCTGCTTGAAAATATAAATCCAGGCAGCCCAGACTATATCTTTCCTATTTCTGTTGCTGCCCTTAAAAAAGAGGAAGGAGGAGCCATTTTTGAAGGGTTTTCTGGAACAAGCTATTTAAAGGGAAGAGTAGACAGTGGTTTTAAGATTAAATTAAATCTCAAATATGTCGTTAATTGGTGGTGAGACCTTGAACAAGTCAAACACTTTTTTTCTTTAACTATTTCAAGCTCCATGAAACAGTGATACAGAGGGTAAAGGTGCTTGCTATCCAAGCAGCTAACCCCAATTAATCTCTGGCACTGCATATGAACCCCTGAGCCCTGTCAGAAGTAACCTTTGAGTACAGAGCCAGGAGTGAGACCCAAGCACCAACATGTATGGCATCCAAACAAGTGATCAAACAAAACTCAACTCTTGGGTCGGAGAGATAGCATGGAGATAGCATTTGCCTTGCATGCTATCAGAGGTTCAAATCGCAGTATCCCATATAGTCCCCTGAGCCTGCCAGGAACAATTTCTGATCATAGAGCCAGGAGTAACCCCTGAGCACTGCCGGGTGTGAGCCAACCCCCCCCCCAAAAAAAAAACTCAACTCTTTTTTTTTTTTGGTTTGGTTTTTTGGGTCACACCTGGCAGTGCTCAGGGGACCATATGGGATGCAGGATTTGAACCACTGTCCTTCTGCATACAAGGCAAACACCCTACCTCCATGTTATCTCTCTGGCCCCAAAAACTCAACTCTCTTAACCTCCACCTGAAATAAATACTTTGAGGATTTAATGAACATTTCACTGGGGCCAGAGCAAGAGCACAGCAGGCTTTTGCCTTGCAGGAGGTGACCTGAGCTCAATCCCCAGCATCCTTTATGGTCCCCTGAGCCTGCCAGGAGAGATTTCTGAGCACAGAGCCAGGAATAACCCCTGAGCACTCCAAAAACAAACAAATTTTTTTAAATAAAAAGGTCATGAAGAGGGCCCTGTGCAAAGAACTGGCAAAAAAAAAAAAAAAAAGTCACAGGTAATTAGAACTGGCAAAAAAAGTCACAGGTAGGGGCCGAGCAATGGAGCAGTAGTAGGGCGTTTGCCTTGCACAGAGCTGATCCAGGATGGACAGTGGTTCGAATCCCAACATCCCATATGGTCCCCGTGCCTGCCAGGAGTGATTTCTGAGTGCAGAGCCAGGAGGAACCCTGAGTGTCGCCAGGTGTGACCAAAATATAAAAAAAGATCTACAGTTACATGATAAGTCCTGTCTCCTGAACACCCTCTTAGGAGATTCTCCCCACAGACAGAGCAGAAGGAAGCTGCCATACAGTGAGAGCACTTGAAGACAGGAACATGGCAAGGAATCATGGGCAGCCATTACAATTGAAGTGTAGCCCCCAGTCAACAAGAAAGCAAAGCTGGGGCCGGGAAGGTGGCGCTAGAGGTAAGGTGTCAGCCTTGCAAGCGCTAGCATAGGACTGACCGAGGTTCGATCCCCCAGCGTCCCATATGGTCCCCCCAAGCCAGGAGCGATTTCTGAGCACAGAGCCTGGAGTAACCCCTGAGCATCAAACGGGTGTGGCCCAAAAACAAAAAAAAAAAAGAAAAAAGAAAAAAAAAAGAAAAAAAAGAAAGCAAAGCTTTCAGTCACGCAATCACTGGAAACGGATTCTGTTAGAATCCAATTGGGAATTGGATTCATTCATTCATTAGGAATGTATTCTTCCATGTGGATCATCCCATATTTCCCTTATCTATGTTCTTAAATTCAAGCCCAGAACCAAAGGCAAAGCATACTACCCTGTGATGTGTTGATTACAGTCATATGAGAATAGGGAACCCACTCAACCACACCAGAGTCCTGAGATAATGGGTTGTTTAAAATCTCTGTGTGGAGGGGCCGGGCGGTGCCGCTGAAGGTAAGGTGCCTGCCTTACCACGCTAGCCTTGGACGGACCGCGGTTCGATCCCCCGGGCCCCATATGGTCCCCCAGGTCAGGGGCGACTTCTGAGCGCATAGCCAGGAATAACCCCTGAGCGTCACTGGGTGTGACCCAAAAACAAAAACAAAAAAAATCTCTGTGTGGAAATTAGTCATACCGAAAAACAAAGCCCATCCATGAACATAAAGAAATACTTGACACTTCTCCTTTGTCCACTGCTAGCAATGAATAAATTTACTTTTTTTTTTGTTTGTTTTTTGGGTCACACCCGGCAACACTCAGGCGTTACTCCTGGCTCTACACTCAGAAATCACTCCTGGCAGGCTCAAGAGACCAAATGGGATGCCAGAATTGACTTTCTGCATGAAAGGCAAACGCCTTACCTCCATGTTATCTCTCCGGCCTTTTTTTTTTTTTTTTTTTTTTTGTCAGGGCTCTACTCTTTTTTGTTAGGTCCAGGTCAAAGAACGGGAGACAGAACATACCTTGGATGAACTAATAATAGTCAGTGGAGGAGTCAGAGAAGAAACAAATGAGAAGAAAACAAATGAAAATGACAATTAGGGGCCGGGTGGTGGCACTGGAGGTAAGGTGCCTGCCTTGCCTGCGCTAGCCTAGGACGGACCGTGGTTCGATCCCCTGGTTTCCCATATGGTCCCCCAAGCCAGGAGCGACTTCTGAGCGCATAGCCAGGAGTAAGCCAGGAGTAACCCCTGAGTGTCACCGGGTGTGGCCCAAAAACCAAAAAAAAAAAAAAAGAAAGAAAGAAAGAAAATGACAATTAAAAACAGCAAGAATGGGACTGGAGAGAGCACAGCAGTAGGGCATTTGCCTTACAAGCAACTGATCCAGGATGGACTGTGATTTGAATCCCCGAATCCCATAAGGTCCCCCGAGCCTGCCAGGAGTGATTTCTGAGCACAGAGCCAAAAATCCAAAACCAAAAAAACTCAAACAAACAAACAAAAACAAACAAAAGCAATAATTAGGATCAGATAGAAGAACTACCAGTGGGCCTGAGAGATAGCATGGAGGTAGGGCATTTGCCTTGCATGCAGAAGGATGGTGGTTCGAATCCCAGCATCCCATATGGTCCCCTGAGCCTGCCAGGAGCGATTTCCAATCGTAGAGCCAGGAGTAACGCCTGAGTGCTGCCGGGTGTGACCCAAAAACAAAAAAACAAACAAAAAAAAAAAGAAGAAGAGCTTCCAGTAATATTTTAGCTAGACCATGAAAGATATGGTTGAAAAAAATTATTCCAAACTGAGAAACAAAACATGGCAACAAGGGGTACACATTTTATTCCACAAAATGAAGTAACTGCTAGAGAAAATTTCTGTAGATAGAAGTATCCAAGCTAACAAACACAGGAAGAATTATAGATTTAGAGAAAATGACAATTTTGCAGTTCCAACCCCCCTCATGGAAAAAAAAAAGAGATCTGGGCAATGTGCACTAATGGCTGTTAAAAGAGATGTATGTGAACACCAAGTACTTTCTGGAACTGTGATACAATTCACAGAATGTTCCATTTAGTGTTTGGGAATACATAATTCAGCATATTCATGATATTATGCAGGGCTAGGGAGATGGCCCAAATGACTGGAATACATGCTTTGCAGATAAGAGCCCTGGCTTTGATTCCCAATAGCATGGTCCTCCAAGTATGACTGGAGTGCATATGCCTTAAGTATGTATACCTGAGTACATAGCTCCCAAGCACCAGCATGTATGACCCTCAAATAAAACACAATATTGTACAACCATCAGATCATAATCTAGTTCTTTGACATATTCACCCCAAAATTACTTACCTTCTACCTAGGCAGCAGTCACTTCTCACTCCAAGTCCATGACAATCACCAACTACCTTCTACTCTATAGAATTGGCTCTCTTGGCAATATCATGTAACTGAAAACATATAGTATTGATATCCTCTAACACTGCTGTTTCAATTTGTCATTATTTCAGATTCATTCATTTTGAAGCATAGATTCAGTACTTTATCCTTTTTGTGGATGTCCAGGTCCCTTCATTTTCTTTATTCATGTCATTAAATGGACTTTTCAGATGCATTTACCTTTGGGTTAGTATGACTAATGTAACTATAAATGTTCCTTGTTTTGTTTTATTTTGGAGTCACACCCGGTGATCCTCAAGGACTTATGCTGTTTTTTTTTCTATTTTTTTTGTTTTGTTTTTTTGGGTCACACCCGGCAGTGCTCAGGGGTTACTCCTGGCTCCATGCTCAGAAATTGCTCCTGGCAGGCACGGGGGACCATATGGGGCACCGGGATTCGAACTGATGACCTTTTGCATGAAAGGTAAATGCCTTACCTCCTTGCTATCTCCCGGGCCCCATTATGCTGTTTTTTTTTTTTAGTACTTATTACTTATTACTGGTTTTGTGCTTAAAAGCAATGCCTGATGGTACTGTGGTCCCTCCACAAAAATTAAGCTCAGACTACATGCAAAGCAAACCTCTTACCTCCTGTACTATCTCCCCATCCCCTCGTGTACAAATTTTTGCCTGAATGACTGTTTTTGCCTCTTCTGGGTATATCCCTGAGATATGCTGGGTCCTAGGAAAATTCTAAGTTGAATGTCATGAGGCGTCTCCTTTCTGGTTTCTGCAGAAGCTGTACCACTCTACATTCATTTTTTGGGGAGGGGGTCACACCCGGCAGCGCTCAGGGATTACTCCTGGCTCCATACTCAGAAATTGCTCCTGGCAGGCACGGGGGACCATATGGGGCACCAGGATTCGAACCGATGACCTTTTGCATGAAAGGTAAACGCCTTACCTCCATGCTATCTCCCGGGCCCCACCACTCTACATTCTTCTAACAATGTATAAGGGCTCCAATTTTCTTACTTACTAGTCAAAACTTTGTCTTCCCTCTTTGATTTGTTTTTCAGTCATTCTAGTGGATGGGAAGTGATTTCACCAAGTGCTTTTAATGGAAACACACTCATGAAGTGCTCTTAACAAAACTGAACTGAAATGTTTAAAGCCTCTGGAGCTTAGCTTTCCAATATAGAAGCCCTGGTCTGAATGGCCATGAAGCACTTGAAGTGTTGCCATCTGAGCCCGGGGAATTTCTAAGACTTGATATAACCAAAGTAAGCTATTTCCTGGATCAACTTTTAAATATATTACAGGTTGAATTTTTCTGTATTTTTGATATTGAGTTAAATAAAAATATATTAGCAAAATTAATTTGTTTCCTCACCCCCTTCAGATACAAAGGGGGCCATAAAGATAGTACAGGGCTTAAGGTTGCCTTGTATGCAGCCAATCACAGAACCACATGGTTCTCCAAACACTGCAGGAGTGACTCTAGAACACTGAGAAAGGAGTAGATCCTGAGAACCACTAGATGTGACTCAAAAATCAAAACTAAGGGGCCCGGGAGATAGCATGGAGGTAAGGCGTTTGCCTTTCATGCAAAAGGTCATCGGTTCAAATCCCGGTGCCCCATATGGTCCCCTGTGCCTGCCAGGAGCAATTTCTGAGCATGGAGCCAGGAGTAACCCCTGAGCACTGCCGGGTGTGACCCAAAAACCAAAAAAAAAAAAAATCAAAACTAAGGAGCTGGAGAGATAGCATGAAGGTAGGGCATTTGCCTTGCATGCAGAACGACTGAGGTTCGAATCCTGGCATCCCATATGGTCCCCCGAGCCTGCCAGGAGTGATTTCTGAGAGGAGAGACAGGAGTAATCCCTGAGCGCTGCCAGGTGTGACCGAAAAACAACAACAACAACAACAACAACAAAAATCAAAACTAAAAATAATTAAATAATTAAACTTTACACTATAGTTGCTGAAAAAAATTTCATTACCTTTGTTCTTTCTATTATCAGGTGCAAACATGTTAAACAAGGTAAGGTTGTATTCACCAAAGAGTAGCTATATAACAAAATATCCAGTTTTTTTTTCACCTAATTACAAGGATAAAAATGTTGTGGGGGGGGTGCCGGCGTGGTGGTGCTAGAAGTAAGGTGTCTGCTTTGTGAGCTCTAGCCTTGGACGGACCACGGTTCAATCCCCTGGCATCCCATTTGGTCCCCCAAGCCAGGAGCGACTTCTGAGAGCACAGCCAAGAGTAACTCCTGAGCGTCACTGGGTGTGCCCCCCCCAAAAAAAAAAAGTTGTGGCCCTGTGAGAATGACACATATCAAAATCTGGAAAGTATTGGCGGCATTTTGTGGTGAAAAAGGAGCCTTAATCTACTAGTAGTGGGACTTTCATCTGATTCAGTCTCTATGGAAAGCAATGTGGATAACTCTCAAAAAAAAAATAGCAATAGAACTTCCATTCAACCCAGCAATACCACTTCTTGACATATATCCCCAAAATATAACATTAATTTGAAAGTTTATAGGCACATCACATGTCTCTCACTATACTGAACACAATAGCCAAGATAAGGAAGCAAGCCAAACCCCCAATTGTAGATGAATAGATCAAGAAATTGTGACATACATACACATATGTGTATATATACACAGTGGAATACTATGTAGCTATAAGAAAGAATGAAATTATACGGGGGCTACAGAGATAGTGCAGTGGGTAGGGCCTTGTGACCGACCCATGGTTTGATGATCCCCACATCCCATATGATTCCCCAAGTACTTCAAGGATTAATGTCTGAGTGCAGAGTCAGGAGTAATCTGGGACCTAAACATCATTGGGTGTACCTCCCACACACACACAAAAAAAATTACAGGGGCTGGAGATAGCTCAGCAAAAGAAAGGAAAGAAAAGAAAGAAGGAAGAAAGAAAGAAAGAAAGAAAGAAAGAAAGAAAGAAAGAAAGAAAGAAAGAAAGAAAGAAAGAAAGAAA
>PVKC010025018.1:0-16635 GCA_004027635.1 Crocidura indochinensis | reverse complement strand
TCGAACCGATGACCTTTTGCATGAAAGGCAAACACCTTACCTCCATGCTATCTCCCGGGCGCCATGGTTTAAGCCTTATCTGACATAGATGATAATATAATAAGCTCCTTAGGTTTAGTTTGTTGTTGTATTTTTCTTTTTCTTTGGACGAGGGGGCCACACATGGCTGTTCTCAGGGCTTACTTGTGGTGGGAGTCCAGGATCACTTTCAGTGACAGGGATCCAGCTGGTGTAGGTAGAGTGCAAGTGCCTTACTCCCTGTATTTTCAGCCTACATTTTCTTCCTTTGTGCATCATATCCTCTAATCCAGTGGTCCTCAAACTATGGCCCACGGGCCACATATTGTATTTGTTCCCGTTTTGTTTCTTCACATCAAAATGTATGCAGTGTGCATAGGAATTTGTTCGTCATTTTTGTTTTTACTATAGTCTGGCCCTCCAATGGTCTGAGGGACAGTGAACTGGGCCCCTGTTTAAAAAGTTTGAGGACCCCTGCCTAATCCATTTTTTTGATCAATAAATAATTTCAGACTTCAGAAGAGCTGGTTAATTTTTTTCCTCTAGCATAATAATTTTTAAAGCCTTCTGTGCTTGCTACTCTTTGCAATTCACTGAGGAAGCTGGGTATGAGAGACACTTTCTTTGCCATTTCTGTTTACAATTCACAGCAAGGGTTTAATTAGAGCATGAGTTTTGGGAAGAGGCAGACTTGAATTTGAACCCCAGCCACTATCCTTAGTAGACTTGATGAGATCCTGGAAAACTTAGTACCATACCACTCAGCTTGTCTCCATTTTTCCAGGTTAGGGCTAACACTTCTCTCAGGTTTATACCTGAGATTAGGCAGGGGTGTGCATGAACATGCTCTCAACCAACAACACGTTTAATGGCTGCTATTATTATTATTATTATTATTATCATTATGAAGAACTCTGGTAATAACAGAAGTTGCATTACTGAGGGTGCTTACACTGTATTGTCTATGGTTAATCTTCATGGCCCATGAATGGAATACCTTGGCTTAATTTCTGGCTTTTTCCCCCCTCCCAAATTTGGGCTTGTTTAGTTTATATCATATTCATATTGTGTGGTGTTTCCATTTTTGTTTGCTTTTTTTTTTCCTGTCCTGGGACACACTTAGAGATGTTCAAGTGCTCCTACATGGTTGATCTCAATGGTGTTCAGGAGACTAATGGTGCTAGATCAAATCTGGTACTTCAAATCCAAAGAATATGCTCTTTTCCTTTTTTAACTCAATCTCTCAAGTTGGCTAATTTGAAATTTTAAGCATGAAAATATAAGTATAATTCCTCTTCCAAAAGGACATACATTTTAATTGAACGATTACTGTTTCGTAAGTTTTGGTATAGGATAGCTTGGCTTTTGGCCTATAAAAGTAGATCATGGCAGGAGTATATAGAAGAAAGAGGTGGTCATCAACACAACAGTGGTCTTCTACACAGCTTTTGAGAAAGGACTCAATGATGAAATTAATCGTTAGTGAGATTTGGCTAACCAAATAGATGACTTTTTTTTTGTCTAGATAATCCTAGACTATAAGATAGTCTAGTGCATTCTGGGAAAGTTAACTGAAGTTAGAACACCTTGCCAGGTCATTTATAAGTGCTGGGTACAAAACTATAATAAGCTTCTTCTCTCATAATTCTTCTTTTCATGATTTTCTCAGCTGGATTCTTCAAAGGATTATTTGTAAAGACCTTTATGGTATGTTATGATTTAATCAGATGTAGCTTGAATTTCCCAAGATGTGTTAATTATCATCGCCACATAAGTGCAACAGAGGAAGCAAAATGTTTTTCTTTTGGGCAGGTTGAAGGTTTGTTTAAAATGTACTTAGGGCCATTAGGATCAAATCAAAATATAGTGCATGGTAATTATGCATGAAATAAAAGATTACCTGCAGTTTAAGTAGCCAGTTTCCTGATAATATTGCAATAAAGTCTTGAGAGAAAATTGGTTTCCCGATAGCCATAGAACACCTTACTTAACGGACAAAGTGAAATCTAGTAGAGTGAAAAATGAGGAAGAGATAGGGAAGAGAGAAATTGTTTAATCATAAATTATCAGTGGATATTATCCACAGTCTTATGGAAAGATAATATTTTAGTCTTTTCCTTGATCAAAATGGAGAATAGTTTGTTTGCATTTAGATAGCATTAGAGTTGGTATATTTCAGATTTGATTAAACACAGGAAAGAATAAATTCCTCTTCTATGAAAGGAAAGGCATATGTCAGCCTGAGTATATGAAAGTCCTCAAAAGGGTGATTGCAGAAATCAAACAAATCTTGAAGTGGAAATCCAGCCCCCATATTTTAACTAGCTGTGTGACTTTTCCCAGTTTTGTAACCTTTTTGACCCTCTGTTATTTTATCAGCAAAATGAGGATGATTAATGGACAGACTTTGCTGTAAAAATTATATGACATAGTGTTTGGGAAGCACTCAGGCAGATGGGTTAGTGGTGCTAATTAAATATTTAATTTTTAAAGTCATGTCAGTTGGGGTTTTAGTTGATAAAAATAGTTTGACTAGCAAGGGAGAAAAGTTTCAAACATTACCTTTTGGAATAGAATTATATCAGGTCAGGCAGAGATCTTATTTCATGTTGAAATTAGATACTGCCATGTGGAAATGCAGTGATGAGAGCAGGATGTGGAAAATTTTCTTTGTTGTCCTTTGGGTTATGGCGTGTTGCTTTTGAGAAAGGACTCAATGATCAAGTTAACCTTTAGTGAGATTTGGCTAACCAAATAGATGATTTTTTGGTCTAGATAATCCTTGTTTTGATGAAGGAATAGTTTATTTTTAGCCAAAATATTTCCTTGGGTAGGAAATTTGGACCCCTTACTCTTTTGTCAAGGTGAGAGAAAGTTCTAGTTATACTACATATCTCAACTATTTTGTGAGAATAGCAAGCACATACTCAGGGGCGAAGAGATTGCATGGAGGTAGGGTGTTTGCCTTGTATGCAGAAGGATGGTGGTTTGAGTCCTGACATCCCATATGGTCCCCTGAGAGCTGCCAGGTGTGACCCAAAAACAATTAAAAAAAATTAGTAGAGAAGGGAGGGAGAGAAAGAGAAACAGAGAGAGAAAAAGAGAGAGAGAGAACAGCAGGTAAGGAACATGCCTTGCACACAACAGACCCTGCTTTTGATCTCCAGCTTCCTATATGGTGAACAGAGCCAAGAGTAATTCTGGTGTAGAGCCAAGAACAACCCTTGCATCACTGAGTGTGTTTCCAAATCAAAAACCAACCTCCACCCAAAATTCACTGATACCCAAAGTCCTTTCCTCCTAATTTTAAGCAAGGAGTTCTTTCCAGGTAGCAGAGAAAGTTTGGGAGATTCATTGATGAATATTTATTGAGTTGTCATGGAGCTAACTGTCTGCTAGGGCTTTCAGTTTCTAGCATAATCAAGAACAGCTAAAAGAAAAAGATGTTACTTTGTATGTATCTAAAAATTCTCCTTTAAGTCCCACGCTTTGTGTTAAATTCTTCTTAAAGATCTTGAAGCTATTTGACTAGAGTCTTCTCACTTCCAAATACTGGGTGGTCTTTGGCATTAAGTTGCCCTTGTTTTGATTGTATCCCTTGAAGAACTAAATGGAGAAGTTAGATGTTCTGCTTCTTAGGCAGTCTTGAATTGGCCACTTAAATTGGCCTTCAGGTTGTGCACTGAATAGTAGCAATCAACCTGTCTGATCTTTAATATTTTAATGCTGCTGACTGATGCCCAAGATCTCAGACATTTTGTAATCGAATATGAAATCACTTCTGCATTAAAGACAGCATAAAAACAATGGATAATTCAGACCACATTTTATCTTTCTTCTCAAATTCCAAGGGATAGGCTAGTTGGAGTCATCCATGACCAAACTAACTCTCAGCACTCCATCAGCCTTAAGCTCAATGAGAAAGATCTGGAGAACCAAGTAGGGTGAAATTATTATTTTTCTCTCTGTCTCTGTGTCTCTCTCTCTCCCTTTCCCCTCTCCCTCCCCTCTTCCTCTTCTTCCTCTTCCTCCCCCTCCTTAATTTTTTCTTTCAACAAATGCTCATTGAATGCCCCCTAAGTTCTAGGAGATACTCTTCTAGACACCTGGAATGCATCAGTGAATAAAACAAATATTTCTGTGTATGGTGTTACATTCCTTCTGAATGGAGATTATTAGAAATCCTTTGAGAAATCTTTGCCCCTGGGGCCTGGAGAGATAGCAAGGGAGTAAGATGTTTGCCTTTCATGCAGAAGGTCATCGGTTAGAATCCCGGTGTCCCATATGGTCCCCCTTGCTTGCCAAGAGCAATTTCTGAGCATGGAGCCAGGAATAACCCCTGAGCACTGCCAGGTGTGACCCAAAAACAAACAAACAAACAAACAAACAAAAAAGTGAGTTGAATGTGGGATAAATTAGACTAGGATGCAAAATTTCTTCAAATCATATTGATATTGAGTGATTCTATTTTCCTGCCTTCTACTACACATACATATTTGGGAAAGGACAGAAGGAAGACCAGATAGCACTGACTATACTGGCAGTGTTTTCTGGGAACATACCAAAGGCCTATATTGCTCAGTCTTCCAATCTAGACAATTGACATTCTATAGAATCAGCCTTCATGTCTCCTTGTTGGACCCAACAAGGAATTGAAAGAGAACTGAAAGTTCTCTCTCCTCCAGAAATATATGATATGCCAGTTATTCTTTTTTTTTTTTCTTTCTTTGTCTTGTGTGCAGAACTACAGAAGCCAATGTAATTGTTGACCTCAGGGGATTTTGACAAAGACATTGTGAACAAGAATTATTATAAGCACTTCAATGGAATTCTACCCATTCTGGATTTCAGATCAGAAGGAAGGATGTCTAGACTGAAGCTTATCTTTACATTGCTATCTTCAAAGATAGCAACATGGAAAGAATAGAGGGGAAATATTTAAAGCATAAAAGTAAACAAATGATAAAAAATAATGTTCTGGTGAAGCCCTAAAGCAAGTGCCTTGAGAATACACATTGGTTGGCACTTAAAATTAACTTTCCATACTTGATACAGATTTCACTGACTTTAGTCAGCACAACCACTTCATCATAATTATTGAAACATCAAATAACTGTCTTTCCAGGACTGACATGAGTTTCATGTACAAAAACAACTTACAATTTAGGAAAAATTAATCATAATTCATTCTGTTGGTAATAAAGTCTTTATCTGTTGATGAATTTGATTGACCACATTTATGGAAACCACATTAAAAGTTAGTCTTTACATAACATAAATTCCTCGAAAGAAGAGTTTCCAAATGGATAAATGCTTACAATAGCCATTGAATAACCTGCAGTACGTTTTTCTACCAGGAGGTGGCAGTTTTGCTAATTCAGGCAACATCCCTTGATTACCTGGCAATGGAATGATGGTAAGAGAACCCAGTGATGAAAACAGAACAACTCTTTAAGGTGGACACTACAGAAATTACAACATTTGAGGAAATACAAACTAGCAGTTGATTACATTGCTATATATTTTCCTTCTGCACCCACCATTTCTAACTAATATCTTCACACTAAATTACAGAGCTATTGATTGGGGAATTCATAGTTCATGCAGAAAGTTTGGGATCTCTAAGACCTCTTTGAATTGTGAGACTGTACTATGTTCTGTACTAGGTATTAATAAGACAAGTTGTCATTATCCAGAAGAAAAGGTTTCAGTACACTTTGTTGTCAGGACTGGCAGTTTCTCTTTGCTTTACTGAGAAAGATCATCCTCTCAGGTGCAAAGACCAGTAGTTTTATTTCACTTTTTTTTTTTTTTTGGTCACACCTGGCAGTGCTCAGGGGTAACTCCTGGCTCCATGCTCAGAAATTGCTCCTGGCAGGCACGGGGGACCATATGGGGCACCAGGATTCGAACCGATGACCTTTTGCATGAAAGGCAAACGCCTTACCTCCATGCTATCTCCCGGGCCCTATTTCACTTTTTTTTTTTAACAGCAAGAATATTTTTTAACAGCAAGAATATTTTATCTAAGCAGATTATTAGCTCACTCTCATTTGATATGTAAATTTTTGAAAGTGCATGTAAAATCACATGTTTGCAAATAGCTTTCAATTTGAGAAACTAATTTTAACAGCTCTCTGTGTAATTCACAGGTATAGATGTATAAAATGTTAATTTACTTCATAATAATTCTTTTGGTACATCCAGATTAGTATATGCTGGGCATACTTCCATTCACTATATATCTTAATTGCAAAGCATACTCATAAACAGTGTTTAATGTCAAAGATAACTCTCCTCAGGCCTGGATTCTAGGATTACCGCCCCCACCTCCCCAAGCCCCCAATTCCATATGCTCCTTCCTTGGCAACTGCTTCAAAATTAAAATGTATTGAACAAATAAATGCCTTGAAACTCTGTCAGACTTAGAATTTCCTCTATATTCTAGTAAATAGTATGGAGACTCTTTCTTCATTAAAAGAAAAAGTTGATGAATATTGGGCAGAATACTGCATTTCTATTGGTTTTCTTTGTTTCTTTGTTGTTTTGTTGCTAGAATTTGGGCTTAGTGTAGATCTAGTGAAGAACATTCTAGGCATAATTCTTTATTATGATACTTGTCCTATGTTATTATTTGAAAAAACAAAGGATTCCTTATATTTTTTTAGTGGTTACATTAACAAAATTTGCCCCAGGCTTCTCATAAGTAGTTCTACCCCAAATTGAATGTCTAATTTCACTGCTTAAGCATCCTTTCTTGTCATGGTAGCCAAGATTCTCATTATCACTTCCTTAAGATGGCCACTTTAGGAGGTTGGTTTAGTCAAAACCAAATTATAATAGTTCTGAACACACCTGTCTTCACAATCCCCTTCATGTATTATGTATGGTGAATATTTCACACTGTATGGGTCCAGGTACTTTTATAATTATGTACAAAAAAGTGAAACTCTGTTTTTTAACAGTTTTTAAAATTCCCCTTTTTTGGCTTTTGGGCCATGCCCAATAATTACCCCTGCCTTTGCACTCAGAAAATTATTCCTCACAGTGCTCTGGGAGCCACATGGGATGCTTGGGATCAAACTGGACTGACTACATGTAAGGCAGTGCCCTACTCTCTGTACTTTCTCTCTAGGCTCCAGATTTATTCATTTCTCTGACTTTCTTTTAGATACCTCTAAAATAGGTTATGGTAGTGGTAAATAATTTGTGTTTGGATTAGGTGACTGAGAACTAGAAGAGACCATTCAATTCTGATATTGTTGTGACTCCCTTTCATCCTCTCTCTCTTCACTGGGTTTTGGTGTTGTTTTTGCTGCAATTTTCATATTTTTGTGATCACTAGGAGTTGAGAACATACTTGCACATTCAGCTTCAGTATTTGCTGGGACTTCATATCTATGAAATCACTCCATGCACCATATTTCCCACCCCAAGTGAGCTGGTCTAAAGCAGAGGTGTGTGCAAATTAATTAACCAAGCCAGTCAAGAGAGAATCATGGAATCAGGTTGTATGTCAAGACAAACTGGAACCTCTCTTTAGTCTACCAGTACAAATTTAACCTGGAGGGGGAAGGTACAGTAAAAGACAAAAGTGCCTATCCAGAGGAACCTTTACAAGCTTGGTGAGGGGCCGAAGAGATAGCATGGAGGTAAGGCATTTGCCTTACATGCAGAAGGTTGGTGGTTCAAATCCCGGTATCCTATATGGTCCCCTGAGCCTGCCAGGAGCAATTTCTGAGCCTAGAGCCAGGAGTAACCCCTGAGTGCTGCCAGGTGTGACCCAAAAACAAAAACAAAAAACAAAACAACTTGGTGAATAGAAAGAGGAAGTTGGGTGACTTAAAGTTTACCCCTTTATTTTGGGTAAAGGCAGGGCATGACCTAACATACACCCATTTAGTTGTGGTGCTTGCATGTATGTTTGGTATGCTTGCTGGGGTTGAAATAGTAGCTGAGGTGTTCATGCCTATTTAGTTGCTGTGCTTGTTGAATTGTGGTAGGCCAAGAATCTCACACTGTATTCTGGCACCAGGATCCAAGCATACAGCATTGTCGGAATTGAGCTCAGCACTTAAGAGTAAACTCTTAACCTCATATTTACTAGGCAGGCACTTTTGCCACTGAGCCATCTGCATGTGCTTTAGTGTAATTTAAAAAAAAGAAAATATTCCAGTTGAAAAGTGGGGTAGGGGGCATTTAGATGACCTGCACCAAATAGGCTTTTTACCATAAAAAAAATTAAGCACATTTATGTGTGTGTGTGTGTGGGGGGGGGGGGGCTCAGTAGGGCACTTGCCTTACACATGGCAAACCCAAGTTCAATACCTGGTGCTCCATATTTTTTCCCAGTCACTGTCAGGAGTGATCCCTGAGTACTGCCAGGTGTGCCCCCCCAAACAAAACAAAACAAAACAAAATGTAAATTTTATTCTACTGACAGATAAGTCCTAGCTTAATGTTTAGTCAATGTTAAATCTGGCACTCTCTCTGGTAATCCCATGAGGTCACATGGAAGTATGAATAAGTAACTTCTCCCTGATCATTGCGAAGCTCAGTGGCAACTTGGGTCTTCTCAGACAGACAGTGCCAGCTCTTGTATCTCATTCGGTATGTGATCTGGGCAGTTGTCTTATGGAGAAACAGACACAAATTCCTTATGAGCTTGGGTTCTGGGAATAGATAAGCATGGGCTCAATCTTATCTTTTCTTCACCTTCTCTGACCTTTAGTATTCTCAATGGGAAGGCCATGTGATAGATACCCTGTCAACCCCAATATGGGATATGCAAAATGGGAACATTCCATAGGTGAAAAAAATTACATGGGATAATCAAAAGGTGAAAAAATTACTCAAATGGAACACTTATCCCCCAAGTATGAGGCATCCACTTGACATAGTCGGATTTTTTTCCCAGAAATCAAGTCATTAGTCGAGTTAGGGTTGTATGGGAAACTGTGCCTCTGATTTTATTTTCCAGGTCCTGTCCACACATATTGGTACTATTTCTCACTGGAGTTCTTCAAATGACCTCTCCTGCGTTCTTTCAACACTGATATTCTCCTCTGAGACTATGTTTTTGAGGGAAAAACTTGAGGGATTTCCTCTTTAACTTCATTTCTACATAAACTTCTAAGCCCTTGGAAGGAAAGTAAACTCATTAAAGAAGACTTAGCAGGAACTCTTAAAGTGGTCTTTGGTTTTGTTAAAGGAATTAAAGACTATTTCCTTACTTACCTTTCCAGACTCACCCTGAGGTCTCTCCTCATTAATCCTTTATTTTTGAAATGAACTGATTGAACTAATTAAGATAAATTTAGTATCAAGGGGCAGTATTCTCATGAAGCACTGAGTTACTTGCACTGAATTCTTAATGCTTTCAACTTGGAGCTGATAGGAGGAACTACTGATAGGAACCTTCTTTGGAGATGGTATAGAGAAGAAAAAAATTTTTTCCAGTCCCTCCTCCCTTAACACTATTAAAACAAATTTTAAGAGAAGTACAAGTGTTTACATTCCTTAAAAGTCTGTGTTGCACTGTTAAAGTGTCTCACACATTAGCAGGACAGAAGGAACCTGGGAGAGTTTGTATTTTCATTACAATTTCCCCCCACCCCCTCACAAATACAGGACACAAGTCAAATTCCAGTTCTTGTCCATGAGTTTAGGAACCTTCAGTACAATTTACAATAAGGCATAAGACTGATAATAGTGTTTTTCTGTAACTGTTAGAAACTTACCCTCTCTTCACCCTATCAACTAATGTCTGGATTTTAGTTCCTGCATCTTGATAATATCTCAGTGCCTGGATCTCCAGGGTGACTCCAGGTAACTAATCTTGGGTCCATGGACTCTAACCCTCCTCTGGCCACTGATAAACTGATAAAAAAGAGCCTTTGTTCTGTGGAAGAAGCAGCTCAAACTCATTGGCATTCAAGGAACTATTGGCTGTTTATCACAGGCCCTGATAGCTCTTTAGACAACTTTAATTTCATGGCACTATTGTGCTGGTTGAATAGTTTGCAACTTCATCAAAAGCAATTGGTTTAACTAGAGCGTGTGTTTAATCTTGGTAATTGATATATTTCCCCCCCAAAAAGCAATGGTAATAAAATATTATACTACATGACTTTCTAATACTGAATATAGTGTCTTTGCCTTATTTTGGGCATGGGGGGATGAGATATAGGGGGAGGTATGTTCAAACCCAAAGCCTCACACAGGCAAGGCTTGAGCTGCTACACAGATTTATAACCTATCCCTGTTAATGCACCTTCAGGATTTCAGGATTTCCTGAAATTTCACCTTCAGGATTTCCCCCCTCAGTTCATGTATGACTCCATGTAACTATTAGCATCAAGCAAAACAAGGAAGTAGAGCCCTAATCTAGGAATTTCAGATGGTTCAAGTTAAAACAAAAAATTTGACTATGTTATCACAACTCTGAAAAAGTGAAGCAATATGATTCCAACCTGTCCCTTTAATTCCTACGATAAAAATGACTTTGGTCTTACTGGAAGAATTGATTTGAACAGAGCCCTGCAATTCCCAGCTGATAGCCATGTTCCTGTAATAGCAGGAACCCAAAATCCTTCCTTCGGTTAAGAAAACTTAGCTTGGAATACCCATTGCCATGCACTCTAGACCTCTCTTATTTTTCTGGAGAAGGGTTTAGTTTAGGCTAAACGTGATAGTGCTCAGGGACTAGTGGCTCTGACTCAGGCAGGAGTTACTCCTGGTGCTTAGAGAACCATATATAGTGCTGGGAGTCACATGAGGGTCAGTCTTATACATGGCCTTAACCACTGTATGGTCTCTCTGACCTTCATACTAGAATCTTAAGATAAAGATCTCATCACATATTTTTCAGACAATGAAATGCACTCTCCTCCCCTTCCCCACAAAGATGGGGGAAAATGTCTATGCATATTATGGAGTGAATGCCTCCTGAACCTGAAACCTGAGTGCAGGGGAGGAGAGACAGACACAATGATTCTTAATGTCACGTTGACTACTGTTCACTTAACATGGTTGAAATATTATTGTTATAGTTTGTTAAATATTTTAGTACACCATTTGCTTTAGAATTTTTTCTTTTTTCTTTTTTTGGTCTAAAAACTGTGTGTCTTATGATTAGGTGTGTCTTATAGAGTGAAAAATGCTTTCCTTAGTTTTAAAACTCTTCCCTGGAATAATTTGAACTCATATTGGATGATAGTTGGAGTATTCTAACAGTGTTAATGAAATGCTATTTCTACTGTTTTGCTATTTAAAAAAAATCCATACTTATCATCTTGGAACTTTTTTTTTTTAACCCTGTAGTCATTACTTATTAATAACCATACTTAAAGGAAGATGTAGCAGATTCAGATGGTCTATAAGCAGCCAAGATTCTTAAATAATCTTCATGAGTCTTCTAAATTCAGAGATTGTGTTGTAATTCCATCTTTTTGAGTGCTTATTGGGGATGGATCATTGTTTTAGGGGAAGTGGGTGTGTGTACTGGTATGTTGTTTGCAGCAATTTGTTTTAAATAATTCACAGACGGGGGCCCAGCGGTGGCGCTGGAGGTAAGGTGCCTGCCTTGCCTGCGCTAACCTAGGATGGAACGTGGTTCGATCCCCTGTTTTCCCATATGGTCCCCCGTGCCTGCCAAAGCGACTTCTGAGCGAATAGCCAGGAGTAACCCCTGAGTGTCACCGGGTGTGGCCAAAAAACCAAAAAAAAAATAATAATAATAATTCACAGACACAGATTTTGTGGGATGGTAATGGAGTTTTGATTTCAAGTACTCAAGGCTCTAAGTGAGATTTCAAGAAAACACATGCTACTAGTGAGGGTTTAAGCCTCAGTTTTTCTCATTGTTTCATTTATCCAGGACTAGCTCAAACTACCTAACAGGCAGTGGCTGGTGAATTACAGGCTTTTACATCATATGGCTTGAGCACATGTGTAATCACTTTAAATTTTGACTTTCCATCTTGGTCCACCATCTTTGGGTACTCAAATGTTAGTTCTCATCACCTCAGGGTATCCCTATGGGAGAATTAGAAGCACAAATTCTTTCCTCGAACTATGAGCAAACTTCCTCTCTGCTTTACCCTCTGGAGAATTAATGATTAGCTGAGTGGATTAATTCTGTGGTTAGTTTCCACAGAAACAAATGTCCCTGGAAGGAGAGAGTAGAAACACAGAGAGAGGTAAAGAGTAGAAATGTAGTGTGAGAGTCTAGAAAGGAGAAAAAAGCAAGGGTAGAAGTGGATGTTGGGGTGATAATCATGATGCTTACCACTGTTCATTTCCTATTGTAAAATGAAGAGAATAACATTACCTAATAGGACTATTATAAGGATCCAATTGGTCACCGGTACTCTGGATAATGTACCTATGACAGTGCACATCATCCATGCATGATAAAGTGGGGCTGTTATGATCAGAATATTGAAGACATAGCTTATGAAAGCTATGATAAAGATCAAATTACAACTGGAGAGATAACAACTTTTGGGAATAACTTGATAGCATGGTTGCTCAATAATGATGGTCTGAATGACATTGGCAAGGATCACTGAACTTCATTTATTTGAGACTGGTCAGTAGGTATTTGGGCTTTCAGTCACTGGAAATGTGACCCCACTATTAGGAACTAGGAGGAGCATGCTCAGCTGAAAATTCCAGTTGCTGATTAGACTGTTAACTTTATTGTGGTTTACAGTCCTGGACTAAACCTTCACAGAATGAAATAGGCAGAATGACGCCTGTAATGTGGGAACCCAGGCACAGTTATGTTAGCTGGGTAGTTTTATGAGGGAAGATTAAAGCAGTATGACAAATGTATGCCATAGCTGGGCTGCATGACAGATGTGAGGGCCCAGTGAGGGGCTCAAAAGAAGATAATAGCCTCCAAATGCTTGAAAGGTTTGAGGAATGAAAGAGGGAACTCTTATATGGGGCACAGTGAGGAAAGGGGATGTTAAGGAGAAGACATGTTAAATAAGACAATTAAAATACATTTGTCCCTGCCAGTTTGAAAAGCTATTACCTAGTTGGTTTTCTCACCCTATTTGTGATTTAATAACCATGACTTGTAATATATCCAATGATGAATAACCTTTATATTACTATGAAACTGATGACCCTGTTTGCATACACATCTATCTTTCTTGCTCCTTGACTAACCTCTTTGAAGTTGATGTGAAATTGAAAGCGAAGTGGATCTGGAAACTCTACTGTGTACTCTCTTCCCACCCAGGTATTTTAAGGTCTGATTTTGTTTTCCTGGTAAGTTAGAGATTCCTGTCACATGATATGACTCTCCTCTTTCTTTTTTTGGTTTTTGGGTCACACCCAGCAGTGCTCAGGGGTTACTCCTGGCTCCATGCTCAGAAATTGCTCCTGGCAGGCTTGGGGGACCATATGGGGCACCGGGATTCGAACCGATGAACTTTTGCATGAAAGGCAAACGCCTTACCTCCACGCTATCTCCCGGGCCCCAACTCTCGTCTTTCTATCTTTACTTTTTAGTAGCTACCTTGGAGGAAGGACTTCCTCTGTAAATGTTTGCTGAATAGATGTTGAACAAGTGAACTAAGTATATTAAAAGGTGATATGATGGTGGTTTTGGATTCAAATAACATTTTTAGTATTTTAGTATTTCTTTTTGTTTGTTTGTTTTTGGTTTTTAGGTCACACCTGGCAGCACTCAGGGGTTACTCCTGGCTCTAAGCTCAGAAATCACTCCTGGCAGGCTTGGGGACCATATGGGATGCCGGGATTCGAACAAAACCAATGACCTGCATGAAAGGCAAATAAATGCCTTACCTCCATACTATCTCTCCAGCCCCTAGTATTTCATTCTTAATTGCTCTTCAACTAATGCATGCATGTGTTATTTCTTGAAGATCAGATGTGGTATTGCATATTTTTAAAAAACTGTTCTTCATGATTCCTTCCTTGCAGTAAGGATGTCCTAGGATGATCTTTAAATAAACCTTTGTCAGACACCATGTTTGTTTGTTTTGGTTTTGGGGTCACACCCGGCAGTGCTCAGGGGTTACTCCTGGTTCTATGCTTAGAGATCGTTCTGGAAGTCACGGGGGTCCATATTGGAATGCCGGGATTTTTTATGAGTTCTAATACTAATAATCTCTAGTAATGATTTAATTTTCTCTTAAATAGGGTTTTGACCATTCAGACTCTAGAGGTCAGCAAACTTTTTCTTTAATGACTAAACCACATAGCAGCTGTTAGTTTTGTGAGCCCTGTGGTTCTAGGTCATGATCATTCAGTTCTACCTTTTTAGCATGAAAACACATAACCCATAAATGAATGAATATGGCTCTGTTCCAGTAAAGCTAATTATGGACACTGCAATTTGAATTTTATAAATTATTTTGGTTATTTTCTAACTACTTCAAAATGTTATGAAAATAATTCTTGGCTTACAGGTTGTATCCAAATCTGTAGCAGTCTGGATCTGGCCAGGCTCTGTAGGTTTTAGATCTCTGATTTTAGGGTCTGTTGCTCCTTCTCTCTGCTCTTAGGAGCAGGAATTCCATATAAGAGCAGGATGTTGACTCTTCCTTCCCTGTATTCCAGGCCTATGAATGAACAAGAGAATCAAGCATTGATATGAGTTATATGTTTGATTTCTGGTGGTTTCTGAGCTTCAGAGGAGGTGGTATTTTTGTACGAGAAGCTCAGAAACAAGAGGCCTACTAGATTGTATCGATTTGCCCAGAGACCATGAACTGTCCAAAATCAACTGCTTGGCAGCTTAAGGAAAACTGATACGGGAGGGTTTTGAATTTTGGGAAACATGCAAATCATTGAGAATCTCCATTCCTGCTTCTGGGTTGGCACAGGATTTCAGTTGTTCCCTTAAAATGACTCCTTAGAATGGTACTCTAAAATGTTGCCTCTTGGAGCCAGAGTGATAGCATAGCTGTAGGGTTTTGTCTTGCAGGCTGCTGACCCAGGACAGATCCAGGCTCAATCCCCAGAATTCCATATGGTACCCCAAGCCTGCCAGGAGTGATTTCTGAGCACAGAGCCAGGAGTAACCTCTGAGCACTCCCAGGTATGACCCAAAACCAGAAACAATAACAACATATAAATAAATAAAATGTTGCCTCTGCTCTGATTTTCTGCTTTTACAGAAGACTAGCTTTACTACTCAAGGAAGGTTTTTGAGTAAGGAAAAGATCTTAAATAGGATTGGATTTTCACACTAGGAATTGTCTTTCTCATGCTATTATTTATAGTGTTAGTTTGATTTACCATGATCTTGAACCCTAAAACCCCAAACAATAATTCCTCATTGTTTAAAAATATTTTAAAACCGGGGACAGAGCGATAGCACAGCAGTAAGGCATTTGCTTTGCACGCAGCTGATCCAGGATGGACCTCAGTTAGATCCCGGCGTTCCATCTAATTCCCCAAACCAGGAGCGACTTCTGGGAGTATAGCCAGGAGTAAGCCCTGAGTGTCACCAGATGTGGCCCCAAAACAAAACAATACACACACACAAATACTTTAAAACCCATATCTTTCTTACATATGTTTCCTTCATGGGTACAGTTTGCAGTCAGTAGAATTCTACTCTTAAACATAGGATAAGGGGCTCTAATTTGTTTAATGAAGGTAGTAGACTGATTTCTACATAATTTACAAGCCATTTATTTAGTGTTGTAATATATTATAATAATAATTAATATTACCTCCTCTCTCTATGGCTCTGCAACCCATTACTGACCCCAGGGTGTACTTCCATGCTCTAGCAGTTTGATGGAAGTTTCCAAAGGACTGGATGGACTTGATCCTGGCAGAGCAGTTTTCCTTCTGTTATGACCACTTTCACTAAGGTGTAGTGTTGTGCAGAAACAGGAACGGACCATACTCCATTTCCAGGAAAAAAATGGGAACAGCAGGTATTGTCTGATATAATTAAACTGTGTTGAACCCTGAGCAAAGTACTCAGTGTAAATCCCCATTTGGCCTTTACAACCAGCCGGCTTAGAATTGGGTTTGTGAATCACCTGCTGGTGTGAAAAAATTGGTTGCCTCTCTAAGGACAAGTTGTAGATTTTATCTTAGCCTTCTAGAGATTTCCTTGAAGTACTTTAGAGATTCAGCTGGCATCTAGACGAATAAACACAATGCTTCAAAGCAGCAAATGCCCAAGAATGAACTGCAAATTAGCCTTTGCTCTTTGAAACATGCCTTCAAAATTCATAATTAGCAAACATATCTTCTTTACTAGGTTAAAATCCTAGCTGTATAATCTATTTCTTGTTTTTATATTGTTGCAGATATTATCTCATGCATTATTTGCATAGAAAATAGTTGAACCCTAATCTCTGTTTACTTATTTGTAGTTTTTTGTGGGGTTTTGGACCATACCCCAGGAAGTCTTGGGGCCTGCTCCTGGCTCTGTACTCAGGAGTGACTCCTGGTAATGCTCAGGAAACTCCCAAGTGATGGTGGGTTTCTAATAAGAGTTTGTCGCATGCAAGCCAAGCACATTAATTTCTGTACTACTTTCTCTGGCCCCTATTTTGTAATTTTTTTGAAATGATTCATCAGCAAACCTGAAAAGAATGACTTTCAGTACTTAGA
>PVKC010025017.1:0-16650 GCA_004027635.1 Crocidura indochinensis | reverse complement strand
CTAAAGACATAAGACTTAGGTTACAACTTAAACATTGAAGGCAAAGTACTTTTTTATATATCCATGCACAAGTATATCAGTTTAATTTAACCTCAAAAGTTTCAGTGGTTTGTTTTTCTTAAGGGTTAGTCAGGGGAATAGAGTAAGAAACGGTGTTAGAGTGGCATTTGTTTGCATAGGCCCACCAAAATATGAGGGAACTGGAGAAAAAAGGGGAGAGGAAAAAACACCGTGGCCTAAATACAATGAGACCCTACCCCTGAGGTTTCCTGGCACAAGACCACCTCTGGGCTCAGAATATTTTATTTTAAACTATTCTGAGAACTATCATACTTTTATTGATTAATTTAGTATCACACATTGATTAATTTATTATCACATACTTGCATTATATTAATCAATTAGGTAATGATAATTTGTAGAATAATTTTTTTTGTTTTTGTTTTTTGGGTCACACCTGGTGATGCTCAGGGGTTACTCCTGGCTATTCGCTCAGAAGTCGCTCCTGGCAGGCACGGGGGACCATATGGGGAACCAGGGGATCGAACAGCGGTCCGTCCTAGATTAGCACAGGCACCTTATCTCCAGTGCCACCGCCCGGCCCCTAATATTGTTTTTTAATAGGGAAACAACAACTCATGTAAGTAGATTCTTGAGTTAGTAAAGCACTATTCTATTGTTCATGACATATATATTAGTTAATATGTTGATAACGTTATAGTATGGAGCTATATTTAAACAGATGTTCGTTGGTATAAGAAATTAGTGAATAGATAGATGATTGATAAGTCTTTATTTTTAATATTTCTTTAATATTAATATTATAAAAAACTAAACCAAAAATAGTAATATCAACAAAGAAAGTTGGGAAAGGCAATATAATAAAAACAACATAGCTTCTCTTTCTCAGTATTCTGGTGACTCCAATGCTCGAATGTATAAAGTATCTTTACAGCCATAAATAGCTAAAATATTTAATTTGTCAGCTTTCTATTTATAGCGTTATAGTCCTAACTAGGTCTTTATCTCCAATTACTGGGAAATTTTCCTAACTGGTGTACCAAGCTCTTGTCTTTCCAAACAGATTATAATAACCTCCACAAGGTCTGGTTTATTAATTTATCCTCTGTAGTGGATAAATCAGGAAATAAAATGAAAGAGTTAGGGAGCTGTAAGCATCCTTTATTTATTCAGTCATAATAGATGCTGTTAATTGATTCTAACCTTTGTCTCATAGGTCTCATTTTACCACACAATAAGATTTTACCGATTTATTAGAATTTAAAAATCTGAGAAAAACTATTTACTTTTCTGTATTCAGAGTAAGCATAAATAACTTTGTATTGAGTTGAAGTTTTTATTACATATATCGAAAAATGCAATTCTTGGGTACAGAAAAATAGTTAAAGATAATTTGGAATATAATTTTGTTTTAAGAAAACACATATATACAGCTGTTTCTAAACTTGATACCAACTGAAATAATCCTTTAATTAAGTCATCTAGATTTATCTGTAGGCTAGAGTTGGTAGAGCTGGTAGGAAATGAAAGAAGCACATATGGTTTCATTTATGGCAGTATCTTTGATCATTGCACAATGCCAACCTGGGTTTGATCTCTAGTACATCATATCCAGAATCCCTGATCCCACAAAATTGATCTATGAGCACAGACAGAGCCGGGAGTAAGCCCTGAGAACCACCTAATTTGGCTCAAAAATACCATTATTAAAAAATCTTAACATATCTAATTTGAATAAAAGTAGACTCTTCAGTCAAAAAATAGTAATATAGGAGAAATAAGCAGAATTAAAGTGAAAAGTATGTCAGTGCTATTTGATTGTTTTCAGTAGCAAATACAGTGCACTCAGTTTGAGGACACTGAGAAAGAAACTCAAACAATAATGCAGTTTAATAATGATTAAATCAAGAAAATTTTAAAAAAGCCACAAGTGACTTTTTTTTTTATAAACGATATAGTGGTAGTAGTGTCACACACTGTGCTCTTCAACCACCTCAGTCAAGGAGTGCGCATTAGAGCTAAGAATGACCAACTGGATACCCTTGAGAAAACTTGGATGCATTCGTAGTGGAAATGTTGCTCAGGTGAAGGTCACCATCTTTTCATGACTGAAACCCAATTACAGGAATGTTTATAATCATGGTTTTAAAGAAAGTACTAAACTTAAAAAAAATGTTAGAACAAAGAAACTAAGAAGGGATGTAAGACCTGGACACATTGGTAGCATAGAGAGGAGATATATGTAGAGATCTAAGCCACAGAGTCAATCACACTGAATGAGATGCAAACTCAAATAACAAAACTTAAAAATGTACATGTTAGAATCAAGATAACCCAGTCTACAACAAGCTATACACAAATGAAACCTGTTACACTAGCAGTCCAGGGGGCAAGATATGTGATGCATGCTGGGAACAGGGGTTGAGGGATGAAAACACTGGTGCTGGGAATGGTCCTATTTCAATGTAACTATGTACCTTAAATATAACTATGAAAAACTTGTAATTCATATTGGTCACAATAAAAAGTATTTAAAAACATGTGCCTGTTAAAAAGGCTAATTAGGGGATAGGAGAAAACATAGGAACATTGGTTGAATGAAGTTGACACTGGTGCTGGTAGTATGCTTGAAATTCTATTATGCAAAAACTTGCAAAAATTTCTTAATGAAAGATAAAAATGTAAAATCTTTAAAGAAAATAAAAATCATCATTGCAACAATCATCAGAGTCAATGAGAGGAGGCTGGAACTCCCAGTTTACTCCATGAAGCTCACCCAAAGAGTGGTGAGTGCAGCTACAAAAATAAATACACAGAAAACTACCATAATCATGTGAATGAATGAGAGAACTGGAAAACCTGTCTGGAGTTCAGGTGTGGGTGGGGTGGGAGGGAGGGGGACTTGGGACATTGGTGGTGGGAATGTTGCACTGGTGAAGGGGGTGTTCTTCACATGACCGAAACCTAATCACAAACACATATGTAATCAAAACGTTTAAATTAAAAAAAATCAAAAAAAGAAGAAAAGAAAAAAATAAGGCCTCCCAATTCTTACCACAGGCTGTGTTCTTCACACGGACTGTATAGAAAGAGGAGGTACAGTAAACGCACACTATATACACCTCAACCCAGACCCTTGCCTGGTCTGTATTGGAAATTGGGGACAAAAAAATGTAAAATCTTATAACAGGTCTGTCTTCAATAGAATATTTTAGAGAAACTTTACACAAAGTTTTTTTGCATTTCTAAGAAATGTCTCTTTTTTCAGTTCATTCTTGAAGCACTAGAATCCATACTATGAATCCATACTAGTAAGGCTAACAAGAAAGACTGTGACAGACCCAGTAAGTGCCCTTTAATAATAATCGTTCTTTATATAAGAATAAATCAGATTCCATTTTGGAAATACTACCATGAATAATAACATTGATAACTCACTTATGATAGAAAATTCAAGTTGATCATATTGGGTACCATAGAGATAGTGTTAAAATCTGACAAATTTCACCAGTGCTTCAAATGGTCTCTATACAATTATAAACTGTTCAATACATTATTAATAATTTCAATTAAGATATATATATTTGATTTTATATACTGAGATTATTTTAAATTATATATTATATACCGGTAACATTATTGAAAAGTTCTATGGTTGGTGTTTTTGAATGGTTATATATGTACAGAAAGACATAAAAGCTTTCATTAACATTAAGTTATTATTAAATTCCTCAGTCAATATTTTAAAAGATTTTTCTATATCAAAAACATTTCAAGCCTATTTTCTATTAGCTTTAAAAAATGATCAGCCCATAATTTTCTGCAGTGTTCCAACACAGAGTAAAAGTATTAAAAACAGTATGCTTACTTTCCCGTCATACTTTTTGCTACCATGATAATACGTATCCCCATTAAACGTGAGCATAGACCCAGATTTATAAGTCTAATTGCTAATTGTGGCACATTTTTTAGGCTTCAGCAATGAATACAAAAAATCATGGCACGAGAGCATGGGAAGCAGGATTCAGTAAAATTATTGCATGAAATAAATTTGGAAAAACTCCAAGGTCATGCAAAACAATTGATGTCCATCTGTGTCAGGTCCGGGTTAGTATCCTAGTTCCATTTGTTGTACTGCCAAGTTCTCAAGTACCAGGAGAGGAATAGTAGAAGGTGTTAATTAGGGTGTTGTTATCTGCTGCTTTGAAGAGAATCATAAGAATTCTAAGGGTGAAATGGTAGAGACAAATGGATGACTTTAGAAACACTGAACAGACCAGACCATATATCTGCTTAGTGTGGAAAGAATGTATCATTTTAATGCTTTGGAAAATTAGAACAAAAGACGGTTGTCAAAAGGAAAGGTATTCATTTATTCATGTTTAAAAGTCTTTGTGAAACCTCAGAATATAAAGCTAAAAAGTGTGTTGTACACTATTAAGCATTCAAAAATACTTTTCTCAGAGACAAAAAAGAATTCATAAATTTCAAAAGAATCTCATATAAGCAAAGCTTCTAGGCATAGTGCATATCACATATTCTCCACAAATGTTAACCAATTCCTGAATTATAAGAGAAATGAACTGATATAGGACCAGATGGTCATGGGGTGATCTATTCTTGAGCAATGTAAGAGCTATTATCTCTAATAAAATCTCATTCCTCCTTGTAAATCTACACACCCCATGTGTTAACTTGATAGTGACAACCACTGTGGCTGGTGGCTGATGTAGCTGGTGTTGGTAATGTTCAGGAAAGAATAATTTTATAAACACCAGTCAGCAGGGCAACAAAAGTAATAAAAAAATTAACAGGACATACAGATGAACAAGATTTTGATCAAATGATAATCCAAAGTTCATTATTTCAGTAGCCTTTGTTCAGAGCAACTCAATTAGTCTAGAGAACTTCAAAAAGGAACAATTTATTTTCCTATCATCTAAATGTATTTTTTGGGGAAAACAATTCATGTGTGCTGACTCTAGGTTCAAGGCACAATATTTACTTACATGTTAGACAGTATTTCACCCTCCACTATATTGAATTCTTTATTGAGAAAGGAAATATCTTAAACTTGTTGATCCTGTAAAATATCTTTGTTTTCAAAGCTATCTATCTCTATGATTTGTTGTTAATATTCTCCTATAATATTTTCAACGTCTCATCTTGAAAGATTTGGGTTATTTTTGTGTGGAAAAATGGCTTTTTCAAGTCCCTTTTATATATTTCTGTCACTTAATTATTCTTTCCTGTCTCACTTTTTAAGTGTTGGTAAAGTCTGGTATAATATTTTATAAAGAGTAACAAAATATCTTAACCCAATAAAATGAATCTGTTATGAAAATAACTATGTATGTACCTATATATTATAACTGAATCAGATAATTATTCATAGGTATCTCTGAAAATAATTTTACTGGAAAGAATGTATGTCACTTTGATTGAATGTGTTTAGATTAGTATGCAACTTACTGACATTGGCAACAATATAAAAATAAACAGAGAAACAGAGTGCATTGGGAATGACCAAAAATATATATAAGACATACAGGTAATCAAACTTTATATCAAGTTATTATCATATATATCCACCAATATATTTTTTCAGTGTTTTTAATTTGAATTAAAAGAAACTCACTTAAAAACATCATGACTCTAGATTAACTTCACAAATACTTATCATTTTTCACCAGTAGTTTAGATGACAAAAGTAAATTATTTTTTCTAAATATATATCTAAATGTACTAGCAGATAATTTCTTTAGTAATAGCATTTTAATACACCTCAGTCTACATTTTTCAAATTGTACTGATATGCACAACTTTAAAAGTCATCTAACATAGGTTGCCCAAATTATGGTACGTTTCTCACAATTTGGACATCATGAAAACTAGCTTACTTGAATTAGCCAAGCAAAGACAGCTAGGTGGCTTAATTTAAAAAACTTTACTAGTTATTTACTTAAAAGGAAACTAAATGCATATGAGAGGGGAGCAAGGTGATTATGGGAGAAAATATTCTATTGACTACATAAGGAAAGCTATCTTGTATTTTGCTATTTTTATCTAGTTCTGACATACCTTGACTTACACCATTATAGTAGAAACTCGAACAACATACCCTTCAATCATTCACAATGTAGTCAGGGTTACTGGTTTAAAGACAACTGATCATGTCACTCCTACTGGTTACAATCTTCTCTGACTTCCTTTTTGACTACAATCTAAAGTCGAAAATCCTTTTAAAAGTATAAAAGGACTTTACAATATGACTTTGATTTTCTTTTTTATACTACTCCATTATTCCGCATAAGTCCACTTCCTGGACTTTCCAAATAATAGAACATTTTTAGCATCCCTTGAATTATACAAGTGATGTATGTGTTTATATATTTATTCCTGTATTATAAGTGGCAATCCTAAATCTCAAAAAGAATTGAAAATTGTAGCATTGGTTTTTCTTAGCAACCTCATCCTTCCTGTCCTTTATGCCTTATCTTTCCTTTCATTTTTGAGGCCCTTTGAGGAAGTCATCACTCTTGGTGTGTGTTCAATACTTTAGTGGTAGTTCTTCAATGGTGCCTATAAAAATTTATTCTAGTTGTCTATTAACATGCCTTTTTCCATCATCTAGGTGAAGAAACCAATTCTCACTCATCAATGCATTCCAAACAACAATAGAGTGCTAGACATAACATAAGGACATTGAATAGAAGTCTCTAAATAACAGGATATGAAATAAAACTTATAATAAAGATTCATCTACTTTCAGTTGATACCTTCTGGTTCTTGTGAGTGTAACCAAAACAATATGAAGTCTTAAAAACATATGTGGCTGATAGAAGTGGAGGATTTTTAAAGCGATTTGGCATTGATAACATTAATTTTTAGTTTATCTACATAGATAAGAAAGACACTGTTATGTGTAGGAGGCTAATTAGTTTATGTATAATAGTATTACTTTTCATTATAGAAAGTATATTGTTAGAAATATTTGTTTTAAGAAAATTCTAGCAAATTTGAAACAGCAAGAATTAGAAAAGTTAAACCCTTGTTACTATTGTAATCTTCAATTGCCCAATGACTGTGACAAGCTGAGAAAGGAATTCTACTTAATAAGTCTATTATGTTTAATTATTTTATAATTATTTATCAGCATGCATGAGTAACTTTTACTATGTACACAAAAACAAAAGAGGAATTGCTTAGCACATTATACAAATAAATTATTTCCTATAATTTTCAAAAAAATAAACCCTAAAAGTATGTCCTATGCTTACTTTCACTTTTTTTGGATGGAGACTTAAACTTTTTTTAATCTAATATTATACTATATTCTAAATGTGAAACTTGATGAGGGGAAATTTACATAACAAGTTATTTGTCTATCTCTTAATCTGCATTATAAACATTGATATTTGCACTAATCTGACGTTCTAGCTAGTCTCATTTTTGGCAGGAGACAAGCTGTTTGTTTGATTATTCCAATGACATATGAGTTCTATTTTAGTGAAGAAATGTTTTCTAGCAATTAAATGATCAAGTTCAATTCCAATGGTGATTGAATTTAGCCAAAATATTTAATCAAAATGCCAGTGATTTTTTGGGGGGAGTGGATTGAGACACACCTGGTGGTGCTCATGACTTACTCCTGGCTCGGTGCTCCAGGTTCACTCCTGCCAATGGTCAGGGAACTTTCTGCAGGTCCAAAAACCAAACCAAAGTTGACAAATGCAAGGAAAGGACCTTAGCCCCTATAGTATCTCTCTACTTCCTACTGTTTGGTCTTGTTTTGAGTGTGTAATATTTCTTAATATGAGATAAACATGCTATAAAATATATTAATGCTAGCATTAAAAATTCTGAAATATGTAACACTTAAATGTCTCTGGTTGTTTTAAAAGGTCTTCAGAAGAAGGCTTTTATAATACAGCATGTTACTTCTATCTGCAGAATGGTAGTATGAGATATATAATCCTGCTCCTTAAAATAAAAAAAATGGAGAAGTATAAAAGTATTCTTAGAGGGCTGGATAGATTGTGAAGGGTTGAAGTACATGTCTCACAAGCTCCTAATCTGAGATCAATCCCCAGCAATATGAGACCTTCCCGGCATTATTGGTTATAGTATTGAACTACTTGTACTCTTCTGTGTAGCACTACCCAATAAAGATTCCAAAGTGATAAGCTAATGTGTTTTCAGTGCATGGAGAAGATTAACCCAAATGCCTAAAGCAAATGAAGAATGACATATTCTAGAAACTCTACTAATTCACTGTATGAACAGGGAGAGTTTGGCACTTAAATCACTTACTCTATCCTTTCTACTTCACTTTATTAGAATTATGTTGAAAGCCTCACTCTTTGAAAATGTGTGACCAGAAGACTAGGATGGATCTCTCTTTAGTGTCTTTGTAAAGCCTATACAATATTTTCAAGATCAGCAGGACATCAACATTTCTTATCTTCTGCAGTTGTATATTTTAACACTAAAGAGGCAAGAATTCTTAGTGAGTATAACTAAATTCTGGTACCCTTTCTCCACTCAGGCCACACTATTAAGTGCAGGGATGTATGGAATATATTGAAAATATTGAAAGTGGTATTTGTTCACCCTCATTCTGTTCACAGAGCAGTGGTTCCTCACCCTAAGAAGTAGGCTACAGAAAGCAAACTTTATCCAGCACACACTCTTAAGGCAGTAGAAAACTCTAATTCTATTCTCATCTTGGGAGAAAACACTCATAAAGGAAATAGTCAATAAAATAGGCCTCAAAGCATTCTCCAAGACTTTATTTCAAATGGAGCACTCAAGCCTAAGCATACTCTTAAAAAGAGTATGAACATTGGGTAGGGTACTTTCCTTGCATGTGAGCCACCAAGATTCTATTCCTAGAACTTCAAAAGGTGCCCTGAGCCCTGTTAGGAGTAATACATGAGCTCAGAGCCAGAAATAATCAGGTGTGGATGCCCAAAAAACAAAAAGTTCAAAAAAAGTATTTTTGATATTTTAATAGTGAACAAATATGATTAACCATACATTCATCTACTAGCGGGAATTAGGAAAAGAGAAATTAAGACAAGACATTATGAAGTGAATACATTTCTTTTTTTTTTATTTTTTTGGTGGGGGGAGGGCCCACAGCGGCAGTGCTCAGGGGTTACTCCTGGCTCTATGCTCAAAAATCACTACTGGCAGGCTTGGGGACCATATGGGATGCCGGGATTTGAACCACTGTTCTTCTTCATGCAAGGTAAACAACCTACATTCATGCTATCTCTCCAGCCCCAAATGAATACATTTCAAAAATTTTCTGAAAAAATGATTTGTAAAAGAACAATAGTTTAAATACAACTGTGTGGAATGATTTATACTCCCAGATATTCTCCAAAGCAACAGAAAACATTGCATGTAATTAATGGAGAAAAATAAAACTGAACCTAACACCAGGATAAGCATAAAAGAAACCCTAGATTTAGAGAGATAAGAGAGTCATGAAATTTTCCTGAAACTACTATGAAACCATAGTGAGTGAAAGCACACTGATATGCCGTCTGAGTGGTATTAGAGATTTTATTTATTCTGTGTGGGAGATATATTTCATTAGGAGATTTAAGTCAAACACAAGACAAATAAATAATAAATCTACTCTCCATAATACATTAATAACATGCTAACATTACATTATAACTATATTAATCACATATAATTAATCATATCATATTCTATATTTAATTACCTTATATATCATATTAATACACCACTATAGTTGTATATATTATTACATTGTGTCATGATATAATATATTCCTAAAATGTATATGTATAAGGGATGTATATGTATCAGAGTTCAGTGGTGCTATATTATCAATATGATTTCATTCACATTTTATTAAAATAAAACTAACACAGAAAATAAGTAAATAATCTACAACATAAACTTGTAATTTACAATAACTAGTGGTTATGATAAAAGAAGTGGGAAGAGAACTACAGAAAACCGACTTTGACAACTGTGACTGGGCAGAACTTACCTTGAGACCATTAAGGAAAACCCTACCGTAGGCTGTAGCCCAGGACTCTTACAAAAATCAAGATTTCTCAGTACAGAGGCCCAAATTTGACAACAGAGATTGAGCAGAACCTTTGGAACCATAATTTCCTAGACTTTGACTTAGGGAATGAGCAAAAACATGGAGTACATGATACAGAAAACTGAACACACCAACAATGATGGAACAGAACCTCTAGAACCTTAAGGACTCTATCCTAGGCCTTGTCCTAGGACCTGTGCAAATACTAAGATTGTTAGCTACAGTGGCCTGATTTTCTCATCCACAACTGAGAGGAAAGTTTCCTAACACCACAAAAAAACCCCTGGGATATGGCAATGCGTATGTATGGTTGTTCCCATGACAATATACTTCAAGAGTGGAGAAACCCTGAATCTCTTAAGCCACGGGAATTTCCTTTCTTCCCAAATACTTAGTGTGCCTATGCAAAAAAAAAAAGTAAAAAAGTGGGGGGACACCAAACCCTGCCACTCCAGTATTCCTTTTTCTTGTTTTGTTTTGTTTGTTTTTTATATTATTTTCTTCTCCTTTTTCTTCCACTTTTTTTCTTTCTCTTTCACTCTTGTGGATATTATTTGGTTATTTTTTTAGAAGTTGATACCAAATTTTTCTTCTCTTTTCCTTAACCTTTGTATCTCCAACATAATAGCATAACTTGAATCAGTCAGCCTCATAAATTGAGGGGGGGGGAAATGATGATACTAGAACTAGTCATATGAATATGTAGTGCAAATAAAAAATGACCAGACTGGAACACCAAACCCAAAGTCAATTACAGCATAGATACCCAATTTACAACAAGTTGTACTGTGGATACCAGTTACATTAGTATTATGGGGGGTAAAGGAGAGAGATATGGGAGACATGCTGGGAACAGGAGTGTAGGGAGGACAACATTGGTGATGGGAATGCCCTTCATTCATTGTGATTATGTACCATAAATAATTCTGTGTAATGCACTTCAGTCACAATAAAAATAAATTAAAAAAGAAGTGTAAAGAGAGTGAGTAAATTGTGTTAACAGAGGTCAACTGGTGAAGGATAGTATTGGACTATATATATATATGTATATATATATATTTAGTTTTAGATACTATGGTCTGGAATAGTGTGAGGAAAATTTCTCATTTATAAAGTAAATTCAATTAACTACTCATATCTGAAAAAAGAATTTTTTAAAAAAGAGTGGGATAAAAAGTGCTAGGAAAAAAACTGTACACCATAATTTAAAACCCAGAAAAATATCTTTCAAACTTGAAGATAAATAAGAGATCTCTAGACAAGCAAAATCTGATAATTTGTTGCTAACAGAACCACTATTCAAAAAAAAAAAAAGAACGTGAGGCCAAAAAAAAAAAAAAAAAAAGAACAACTAGTGTTGATGCAGATATAGAGAGAAAGGGACTCTTGTTGCTGGTAGGAATGTTGACTGGTCCAGCCTTGTTGGAAAACAATATATATAATACTTAAAAAATCTAGAAATTTAGCTCTCATATGAAACAGGAATACTGCTACTGGGATTATACAATTGGAGCTCCAAGAAGCACAATGCAGAAAAACCTTCCACACTCCCATGTTCATCACAACACTATTCACAATAGCCAGAACCAAGAAATAACCCAAATACCCAAGAAATGATAAGTGTATAAAGAAACTGTGTAATATCTACACAATGAACACTACTCAGCTGCTGAAAAAAAGGAGCCTGAAATTTGCTTATAAAGTGATGGATATGGAGAGTATTATGCTGAGTGAAAATTTGTCAGAGGGAGAGGGATAGACAGAATGATCACACTCATTTGTGGTATATAAAAATATAGCAAACTAATAATATACCAAGTCAATAAAGGCAAAGGCCAGAAGGACCATTCCATTTCAGGCAGCTTGCCAAAAAGTGTGGGGTAGTGTAGTTAAGGCAGAAAAGGGACCCCCATGACAATGATAATTGAAAACAATAATTCTGGACAAGAACTGTATGTTGGAAGGAGTAATGTGGTATGAATAATACCCCTTCAGTAACACTATTACAGACCATAGTTCTGAAAGTAAAAAAGTGAAACCGAGAGAGACAAACAAATGTCTACATAAAAGAAGGCAGGAAAGTGGGCAAGGGAAAGTTTAGAAGAGAAACAGGGACTTTGATATCAGGAAAAGTGCAATGGTGAAGGGATGACTGTTGGACATTGACTGAAACTCAATCATCGACAGCTTTGTAAATTTGTATCCCAAAGTCATTCTATTAAAGAATCAATTTTTATTTTAAAAAGGGGTGCCTGGAATGTAGATCATGAAAAAGCACTGTTTTGTGTGTATAAGATCCCTGGGTTCAATACCTAACACTAACAATACACAACAAAATTCTCAAACTATTAATCAGTGATTTCAGATTATGAGGAATTCTCAAAGAAAACGAGCATCAGTAAAGATGAGCATGCAATTATAAAAGAAAGTGTAAGGCAAATTCTTTTACTCGACATATTTCATATACCAAACAGGTTATATAATCAATGCACCTATAGCATATAGGTATATATAGATATAGGTATATATCGTATATATTATATATAAATATATATATTTGAAAGCAATACAAAGGTGATTGTGATGGAAAAGTCATAATAGACTAATAAATTATGAAATTGTGCCCTAATATATTTTATAGGTAGAAACAAATAATGAGAATAAAATTGGCAAAGAGGAAAGTTAATGTAACATACACTTACTATATATTCCTATTTACATTTCTTCTATATAATATAGCACACATTTATTCTCGGGCATTAATGTCAATTACCAAATCACCCCCATGTTCTTCATAACATAGTCTTCTGACGTATAGAAAATAACCAGCCAATAGATTAACATAATGAAATACAGAAAATCATGTGGTGTTGCAACATGATCATATTTAAATGTATTTTATTGATGCAATTTTGATTGTGAGTAAAGAAACCATTTTTCCTCATATTTCCTTAGAATACATTGTACTAGAAAAGTATTTCTAGACTTTTATATAGCATCTTCTTCACAAGAGAAAAATGGACAATATGATTGGCAAGATTGAATAAAAATGACATTCACTTCATTATTGTAATTACATTTGCTTTAGTAGGGAAGTGATGTGTCTTCCTTATTTTTGTGCTATTCTTGGATATAAGGTAACAATTCCCATGCAGCTAGTTGGACATATTATATCTCTACCTAATCATATTCCTATAAGTGGAACTTAAGGATTAGCTATTCAGACAGTCGAAAGTAAGACAGTATCCATAGTTTACAACATTACAGAGATGCAGGCCTAACTTCAGTTTTCATAGTAAGAATTTATTTTTTTGTTTTTCAGGACACACCCATTTGATGCTCAGGGGTTACTCCTGGCTAAGCCCTCAGAAATTGCGCCTGGTTTGGGGGGACCATATGGGACTCCGGGGGATTGAACCACAGTCCTTCCTTGGCTAGCGCTCGCAAGGCAGGCACCTTACCTCTAGTGCCATCTCGCCGGCCCCCATAGTAAGAATTTATAATGCCTGAAATGTTATCCCCTATAACCTACTAAAACTCAATGTTTAAAAAGCCATGAAGATAGCTCATTGGTTGATTACATACATGATATTCAGGAGGCCATACCTACATCACCAGCACTGCATAGCACTCTGAACACTCTCCTAAAGAAGGTTTTAGGCAATGAACTGGGAATAGTTCATGGCTTGCCCTACATGTGACTCCAAATCAAACCAAAACCAGAAATATTGCCTTTAAAAACACAATATTACCAAATATCAAATTTAGGAGAACTCTTCATTTGAAGTATTTATTGGATTAATTTAAAATACTAGAATTATGGAATAAAAGTAGTTTGTCCCTTGGAAAAGAACTACCAGGATACTCTTAGGAAATTAAAGTTCTACTCCTCTATTATATAGAACTGTTCCAATAACTGATCTGGCATTTACTTCCCTGGTTTATTAATTACCTCAATTTAGAAACCTTTTCCATGTTCTTTCTTCATTCTTTTGTATGAGTTTTCCTCTTCATATATTGACTCTAATATTCAAATACACAAATTAAAACATAGTGGGGGAACACAAGTGAATAGATTTCATATATTTGTCAGTAAAGGACTTTGTTTTACTTGAAATTTTACTTATAAATTAGCTTCAAAAATGGGTTAGACACTATTGTACTTTTATTGGCAGTATTGTATGAGTTTTATTTAGATGTCATTTCAAAATCAAGGTTTAATTGTATACTAGAAAAAATAAAAAGAAACAGAATATAATTAAGCTGTAATGAATGTACAGCTTATTGCTTTGGATTCAGTTAAAACCACACACCAGAATTTTTTCATTTTTATTTACTTATTTATTTTTGGGTTTTGGGCCACACTTGGTGATGCTCAGGGGTTACACTATGCACTCAGAAATCTCCCCTGGTTTGGAGGATTATATGGGATGCCAGGGGATCGAACCACAGTCTGCTCTAGGTTAGCATGCTCAAAACAAATGCCCTACCACCTGCACCACCATTCGAGCCCCAGAACTTTTTTAAACAATATTTATGTAAGCACCTTGATTACAGACATGATTCTAGTTGGGTTATAGTCATATAAATAACACCCCTTCACCAATGCAACATTCCCATCACCAATACCCCCAAACTCCCTCCCCCCCATGCCTGTATTAGAGACAGACATTCTACTTCTCACACTCATTGACATTATCACTATAGTTGTCAGTGTAGTTATTTCTCTAACTGCACTCACTACTCTTGGTGGTAAGCTTCATATCATAAACCAATACTTCAGGCCTGATCTCTATTGTCTCTGAGCATTATTACAATAATGTATTTTATTTTTATTAAAACCCATAGATGAGTGAGACTCTTCTGCGTTTTTCTCCTTCTGTCATTTCACTCAGCATTATAGATTCCATGTAAATACACTTATAGGAAAATTTCATGACTCCATTTTCCTGACAGCTGCTTAGTATTCCATTGTATATATGAACCACAATTTCTTTAGCCATTCATCTGTTGAAGGACATCTTGGTTGTTTCAAGATTCTAGCTATTGTAAATAGTGCTGCAATTAATATAGGTGTGAAGAAGGCATTTTTGTATTGTGCTATTGTGTTCCTAGGGTGTATTCCTATGAGTGGTATAGTTGTATCATATGGGAGCTCCTTTTCAGGTTTTTGGAGGAATATCCACATTGTTTTCTAAAAAGGCTGGACTAGACGGTATTCCCACCAGCTATGAATGAGATTTCCTTTCTCTCCACATCCCCAGCAGCACTGATTGTTCTTATTCTTTGTGATATATGCTGGTCAATGTGGTTTGAAATGGTAACTCATTGTTGTTTTGATTTGCATCTTTCTGATGACTAGTGATGTGGAGTGTTTTATAATGTGCCTTTGGCTATTTGTATTTCATTTTATGAGCAAGTATCAAGTTTAAGTTTTTAAAATATAGATTTTTTAATGCTTAGGCGTATAGTAGTAGAAATTCTGAGTAATAGATATCAAAGTCCTTTACTGACAAATATAGCATATATTTATATTTATATTTTATATAACAAAATTTATAGAACTTAGTTACCCTCACTGTATGTCTTATAATTATTATAAGAAATTTTATGAACTCATAATTTAAATATGGCATATTTTTATTTCATTTTGTGAGCCACACCTGGTGATGTTAGCATGAACTATATGGGTTGCCATAGCTTGAACCCAGGCCATGCAATGCAAAGCAAGCATCCTAACCGCTGTACTATTTCTCTGGCCCTTAAGTTGTCCATTTAAAACAATCAAGTTCACCAAAGTGTTAAGATTCACAAATGATAAGTGAAAGCAATTTCTAAATTTGTAAAGAGTATTATAGTTTAGAAAACACTTTAGGGATTATTACTCAGTGATTTAGTTGGTATTAAATTACCAACAGCATTACAAATCACTACTAATAAAAACATTGCATTAACAGGGGCTCGAGCAATAGCACAGCATGTAGTGTGCTTGCCTTGCAAGAGGCTGACCTGGGTTTGATCCCTGGCATCCAGTCCCCCGATCCTGCAAAGAGTGATTTCTGAATGCAGAGCCAGGAGTAACCCTGAGCACCACTAGGTGTGGCCCCAAAACAAAAAAAAATGCATTAACAGAAATGATAAAAAACATGAGTTCACTTTTGCAAAGACTAAATTACACATGTTTATTTGAATGGTTTTCCTATAGTAAAACAGTCCATACTTACAATAAAAGGGAATGATATAATAAACTCCAAGAAAAGAATTTGTGGAATATACTCTGAAGTAAGCTAGTCTTTTTCACTTAATTCAAGATAAAGTTACCTTGTATACAACAGATATTGCAATAGATATTCATCAATAGTTATCATTAAATCATTGTCAAAATTCAACATATACTATAAATGACATAGCTGCCTTTGTACTATAAAACATAGATTAAAAACGCCTTGTTTTTCATTTTTTGTGTTTGTTGGTTTGTTTTTTTTGAAGGAGTTGATTATTTTTGTATTATTTTTATGTTTCCCTTCCTTTTCCCC
>PVKC010025016.1:0-16662 GCA_004027635.1 Crocidura indochinensis | reverse complement strand
CCTACGATTAGATCTGAAACCTGAGTGAAACTAAAATGTACCAAGTTTTTTCTTGCAACTATATAAAAGCAGTTTATATAAAAAATACATAAAAATGAAACTATGACAGTGAAATAAAAGCAATATTTCTGGTGCACTTTTAACTTATCTGTAGAAACCTCCCTGAAGATTTTGAACTTATACTTAATATGTAGAGGACAGCTGTGAGGGAAGCTAAAAGAATCTAGATATGAAACACTGATTAATCCTTTCCTTTTATGTTCTTCCTCCCCTCAACCCTCAAGCAAAGCACCAACTCCCTAAAACCAACCTGAAAACTACAACCCAACAAAGCAACCTATTCAGTTATGAAAATTATTCACCAGCTTCACATCTTCTATCCTCTGAGAGTGTTTGAACAGCAAAAGACAAATGCATTAATCTCAGAAAGTCCATAAACATCCCATAGACAGTTGGTTGACATGAAGAGCAAATCCTTATATAAGAGATTAGAGCTCATTCCTGACTTCATTCCTGCCAGTGCTCTGTTTTTTTTTTCTCCCTGATCATTGAGATAGCACATGCATGGACCCATTTAATTTTATTTATTGGTTTTGAACCACACCTGTCAGCGAATGGTTCTGCACTCCTGCTTCTCCACTCAGCAATCACTCCTGGCAGTGCTCAGTTGAACATATATGGTGCTGGGGCTAACTCCAGCTTAATCATGTGCAATGACGTTGCCCATAGTGTATCTCACCAGCCTGAGATCCACTTTATTTGACAGTCAACAAATCAAACTTTCTTGGCTTACATGGTCTTTTCTTTACATGTGATTCTTTAAAAACAACAACAAAGAAAGAAAAGTAAACTACATTAGAACCAAAACGTAACATTTCATAAGGTAAATCTAACCTACTTGGTTGAATCTACATTGAAGTAAATAAATGGTAAGGGGATCATTGTTGATTAAATATATGGAGGCTTGGGACAGAGGATAGGTTTACTAGAGATGGGGGGAGTGCAAGTTGGTTGTGAGTTTGCCTTTGAGTGCTTGAATTCAACTCAGAAGCTAGAAATTGTTTTTCCACATTTCATACAACTAAAGGGCACTAGTAATAGATGTCAAGGTTCTGCCAATAGGATACCAACTCTTTTTTAATGTTTTTATTAATATCTTTATATAAACACCTTGATTACAAATATAATTGTAGTTGGGTTTCAGTCATGTAAAGAACACCCCCACTTCACTGGTGCAACATTCCCATCACCAAATCCCTCTCCTGTAGACAAGCTTTCCACTTCCCTCATTCATTCACATGGTTATGATAGCTCTCAGTGTAGTTATTTCTCTAACTGTACTCATTACTCTTGGTGGTGAGCTTCATGTTATGAGCTGGACCTTCCAGTCCTCATCTCTTTTGTCTCTGAGAATTATTGCCAAAATGTCTTTTTTTTCTTAAAACCCAGAGATTGAGAGAGACTATTCTGTCTCTCTCTCCCACTGGCTTATTTCACTCAGCTTAATAGATTCCATGTACATCTATGTGTAGGAAAATTTCATGACTTCATCTCTCCTGATGGCTGCATAATATTCCATTGTGTATACGTACCATAGTTTCTTTAGCCATTCATCTGTTGAAGAGCATCTTGGTAGGACACCAACTTTTAAGTCACAAATGGCCCATACAAGGAAGGAGCTGTAACTGGTTATGGAATGGATAAGTTTACTAATATGAAACTAGATGGTTTTGACCCAAAGTGCATAAATTCTAATCCTTATCCTGCTTTCTTTTATGTTAATACACCTTAAACCCATTTCAGGAAAGCAGGACTAATAGTGCCTATTGAAAATTGAGAGGCTTAGTCTGGATAACACATTCAAAATTATTAGCACATGTCCAGATGGAAAAGATATTAGAAATGTCAGTATCCCACCGCTGATTTAAACTGGCTTCTGTTCAAAACAGAAGATAGACTCAAAAAAGGATGTGAGAAGCATTAAATTAATGCAGTTATGATGATAAATTCTAATTTTAAATCCCAGAGAATAAGTTACTTAACCACTCTAAACCTCATCTTTCACCATCTTTAAAATGAGAAACAATATTAGTAACCACTTTGTAAGATGTTTTGCCAGACTACTAGAGGTATTCTGTAAGTTATGAGTCATTATAGGGATAATTATTATCATACGGACAAGACCAAGTTGTCAAGAACCAAGCACACTGACACAATTTATATGACACAATTCATGTTGAATAAAAACTGTTGGAAAGTCTCCAGGATATTTTATTGACATGAGAGAGTCCTCAAGGGACTGTGAGAAACATCTTCCCCTATTCTTAAAGAGCTATCAAGCACAAGAAAGTTTCTAATTCATGGTATTTTCCCTTAGAGGTAAATCAGCCTCAGTGGGTCAACAGGAAACAGGGGATTTGCTTTGGCATAATTTAAAAACAAAACAAAACAGAAACAGAAGAGCTATTCAGAGATAAAACAGGATAGTCCTGAAAAGTGAGATTTTCTGGTCAAAGCAGGGCTTCAGGCAGTATCTATATGCACCGTTGGCAGAAATGATCCCCAAAAACCATGGATTGATGGAACACAGTCAACCTACAACTCTTCCTAAGATCAAAACTTAATAGTCATAAGGGAAATAGTGGGGTTAAGTAAATTGATGCTCCATAAATCTTCTGTGCTGAGTTTACTGGAAAAAACAATGCCTTTATGAGCACCAGATCTAGTACCCATTTTCCACTGGTCTAGTCCTTATTTCTTTGTGTTTGTTTTCACCATTCACCCCTCAGAAAGCTGATACAGGAGTTTTCTCACCTCTCTGTCAGAGATATTTCAAGAAAACAGCAAGAAAAACCTTTTATTTGAGATGAGAACCTGGCCTTTGGTATATTGTTCCATTTTGATTCATTGCTTATTGGCAATCGCTCATCTCCTGCTGGAAATTAATTAAGGTCTTTTTTCAGCAGAAGCTTGTATTTGCTTTGAATCCTAGACTCTATGGTCGAAGCTTTGAAATGACAAAAGCTTGTCTCCAATTTGGGGTTGGATGAAGCTTATTTGGAGAGCACCCTGTCGTTTTCAGCTATTCTGTTCTGAACAATGTGCTATAAATGTTCTCGGAAACAATGTGCAGGGTGGATATCAGCCACCTGGAAGTTCCTGCTAGTTTAGTCCAGGGATTATGGGGGGAGGCTAGCCAGGTCTGGACATCAAAGCCCAATCTGAAGGAAAAGAAGCCACCACTAACCAGTATGTTCTCTGTCTGGAGATATAAAAATCACATTCTTTCATAATGTGCTCCATTAGTCAATTCATGAAAGGAAAAGTATCACGTTGAAGAAAGATGGTAAAATGTTAAGGATTTATTCCCTGTGGAGTTCTCTTATTTTTTTCTCCTAAACACCTTTATAACTGCCTTTGTTCCATTCTTCTAGCTGCCATCTGCTCAGAAAGATAAGTATAGTTTTTGGTTATGTCAAGAACTAACAGCTTCTATTGTGGCCAATGTCTTCTATTGTGGCACAGAACGTCTTTAGGAAAAAAAACACTAGGAACAAGAATCCTGACTGCTACCCTGCATCTCCAAATCTCTACAAAGAGAGAGGCTTGTAATAAAGAGGGAGCGGGAAACCTTTTAGGTCCAGATGCTCTTCTCAAAATTTCCAGCGCTCTTTCGGGTAGTAGATCAAGGAACATATGTGAGATATTAAAGAATAGTCAATCTGCTTTAAGAGTTTATCCTTTATGGGCTCCTGTAGGGTTAATAGACCCACCAACTTTCTCATATCATGCAAACTGTGCCTACAGTGTTAGTTTGTGGTAACATTGGTCTATTAACTCTTTTAAGTTTATTTCCAGCATGACTATCTCTAGCTCTCTTCAAGGCCACATTCCAACCCACCAGGTGCTATGTTAATGATACAATACTAGAGCCAGAGAGATTTTGAAGCACTAAAACCCTTCACACATCTGATTCCCAGCATCCCATATCCCCCCACCCTCACTGCCAGGAGTGATCCCTCAGTGCAGAGCCAGGAGTAACCCCTGAACATCACCAGGTGTAGCCCAAAAACCATCAATAAATAAACAATGAAGATGTGATATTGTACGTTGATTAATAATATTTTTCTTTGGAAAATATAAAGGAACCTAGGTTTTCCTTTAACAGAATATAGAAAGATATCATTTTAAGAGGATAAAGGTGACTGCTAAAAAAATTTTTTTTGAGTGATAAAATGGAAAGAGATATTAAAATAACATAAGTAACAGTTTGTTGGGGGTTTGTATGCTACCTGGTGATGCTTAGGGCTTACTCCTGGAGATGCTTGTGGAACTCAAGGTAGTGCTAGGGTTCAAAGCTGGATTTACTATGTTAAAGACAAATGTCATACTTGCTATATTATCTCTTCAGTCTCACTCTAGCAAATGTTATCGATGGTACTAATTATATTCACTAATAGTAAGAGGAAACAAACTAGATAGTTCCAATCTGCACACACAAGGAGATGGTGCCATGCATTGCTATTAAATCTCAAATTGAAAGCTAAAGTTTTAAATAGCTAAAGCAGAACACTGACTCCTGACATTAAAGTATAATTAAAAGGCTAATTTTAACCCAATCAGGCCTGTGTAAATTGGACTCATAGCGATTTTAATTGGTCACATATCTGGGCCATATTATCAAGTTGCCAGTGTCTTGAATAACTGTCATGACATCTGCAGATGCTATCATAAAAGAGGAATAGTTTCCCCAAATTAGAGAGCTAGCATGTGATCCTCTAAAAGAAATTAGTTTAAGAACCTTCATTACTTTTCTTTACAAGTTAACAACCATTTGTTAAACATCTACTCTAACTAAAGCAAAAAGTAATAGTTGCAAACATATAAAGTGAAGGGCCCACCTAGGCTGTTTTCAGCAAATACTTAATGCAAAAGAAGAAAAAGTTCCCAAACAAAGAAATCACATCTGCAAAATAGCAAGTACTTTCATGGACTAGATGTTTCTTAGGTGTTATATTATGTTCAAATTAAACACATTGACTCTTTTATGTAAGAGACAACTGGGCAAAAATGGTTAGATCATTTGGCCAGATTCTAGGAATGGTGGAGTACAGGTTTGAATGCAGACATCCTTCTGTCAAAACCACATTTTTGATGGCCGAATCCCAAGCATATCTGGAAATGACATTAATTGTGCTCAACTTCTGAAGTACTACCCGGCCATTTTAAAGCACTGCTCCAAAGAAATCTTTAGGATAATTTCTTCAAAATAAATGTTGCTGGATCAAAGCATGAATACAGTGAAAGTTTTGGTCATACCTAGAGCGTAGTTACAGGCTCTGAGCTGGCAGGCCAAGTGGAGGAGGGCATTCCAGATGGTGAAAACAGCATGAGCAGCAGGATGATGGGGCAAGAATCCAGCAGCAGCAGGAGCTTCATTTGTCATTTGTCTAGTGTATGGAGGGTGGGAGAGGACTCAGAATGGCGAGTTTTGGTAAAGGAGGATGTCAGCTCTATCATACCACCCTGACACTCTGGCTGCCTTTAATTTTCTCAAAAGTTTTAGGTCTTTTCTTCAATCTGTGCCATTATACTCAACTATGCTAAGATACTTGTATTAGATAGCAGGTAAAAAAAGTTATTATGGGTCTTTTATTGCTTCTAGTCAATGTCTGATAAGTACTAAATTGTGAAATAACAAAATTGAGGGGTTTGTTTTTCCATCTGCAAGAAAGTTTTACATGCAATCATAAATCCAACAAAGGCTGGAAGTTGATCCAGCAGAAAAACTCATTATCTGTATTCACTCAGCCTGAGCTTACTCTACTCAAAGGAGTGTTGAATTTCCAAGGAGGGAGTAGAATTTCCTTCTTTGAATCGTTTCCATAAGAGTCTGAGAGATAGATCAAAGCAGAGGTGACTCCTCTCAGGAAGGCACATAAAACACAAAATCAGGGACCAGAGCGGTGGCACAAGCAGTAGGGCATTTGCCTTGCATGCGCTAACCTAGGGTGGACCATGTTTCAATCTCCTGGCCTCACAAGCCAGAAGTGATGTCTAAGTGCATAGCCAGAAGTAAGCCCTGAGTGTCACTGGGTGTGGCCCCAAAATAAACAACAAAAAACAACAAAATGAAAACCACAAAATCAATTCTGAAGAGCAGGCACATCTCTTGTTTACAAGGATGCTTTGTAGTAGATGGTCCAATTCATTGACCGAAAGTCATTAATTTTATCTAAAATCATTAACAGTCTGTAACAGTGGGACACTGAGACTGTCACTGTTCATTCTTCCTTACCATACACTCCATTTGTACAGGATTAACTACTTGTTGCAGTAGGCTCTACAAAGGAATAACAAGAAGAGAGATTCTTCCTCTATCAAAAGGCTTGAAAATTTAAGTTGTAGAAAGGTTTTACTTTCCCTCGTGACTATCAATAGCAGAAAGGATTCAAATGAGAACAAAAGTCAGGGAGATAAATCTTATTTGGTAGAAAAGTCTCTTTTCTGCTGTGGTAGATCAATGCTTCCAAAGATATTAATTCATTGTTCATCCTTTAACTATGCTCCTCACCATGAAATCTGAAAAATCCCCATTCAGAAAGACAAGTATAAAGCCCTGCCCCTTAGTCACAAACTCATAAATGTCACTTGACTTAGACAACATAACATTAGATGTGGTGAAGTATTAGATTGAAGAATATACAGTTTATCTATTTGTGCTCTTGCACTGTATTCATCTCCACGAGAATTCTCTCTTCTGTCAGCATGCTGAGGATCAAGTCATGTAGAACTTGACTTAATCATCCCCTTCCTCCTAGATGAAGTCATCATCCTAAGTCAGCCAGAAAATTATGAAGCCCCAGATAAATGAGCTTAGCCAACCAGCACTTATCAAGATAAACCCCAGTGCCCAAATGACCACCACAGATATCTAGCATTATAATACATGCCAGTGATGTCTTGTTAGCACGCACAACATACTAGAGCAGGAATTAACTAATATGTAAAGCAACATTATGGTTGAATGCCAACAAAGAAGACACCAAGTAAAATAAGAGAAGATCTAGATTCTGCAGAGAAAATAAAATATAAAAAAATAAACAGATTAAAACGAACATACACTGTGATAGATTAGAATCAACTCTATTTCCCTACTACTTAACTTAGATAGTGAAGATGGGGGTGAAGGTGAAACCCCAAAAACGAATCACAGAGAACTGTTTGACAAATGGATACCTAAAGAATTTACAAAAGTGAATTATGAAAAAGTAGCAAGTTTGAGGGTATAAAAATTATTTCTGAACCTATTGAACATAACATGTAGGTTGCTATGTCAAATAGCCTCTAAATCGAAAAGGATATAGAAAAGGAGAATTGGAATCTGAGAGTGCATAGTACGCATATCTTTTTCAAGCGATTAAACGAGATGATCTTCATCAATAATGGTGATTCATAACTGAACAGAGAATAAACCTAAAAGTTGAGTGAGCTCTGTGTGTGCCTGGGCTCCTGTGTGTGGTATATAATTTGTATATGTTGGAATAAAAGAAAGGTTTTAGAGTGATATTATCTGAACCAACGAAGCAATATAACAGAAACCTCAGAAACACTGTTCTAAGTTATATTTATTAGGTTCCTTGCTTTACTGCCTTTATATGTTGGTAAAATTAATAAGGTCCTCCACCTGATTTCCATCATAAAAGAAAAAGGAACATTTCTGAAAGAGATCTTAATAACACTAGTTGTAAGATAAAGTGTTCAAAACACCAGCTCTAAGGTTGTAAGATAAATTGTTTGAAAATGTCAGCTCTAAAAATTAAAATTTTGTATTTATAGGATGTTAGAAAATTTCAGTTTTACTTCAATACTCTGTCAGTAAAATATACATCTATATACATAATTACTTTTCTCTGTCATTTTGTGATTATATAGAGTGATATTTTAGATATATCCTTTCATGTTAGCAACGCATCTGCCTCTTATGTCTTGTTGGTTGGTTTAAATGATCCAATAAATTTAAATTTTGTGTGTTTTGTTTAAGAAAATCATCACATTCTGGGGGTCAGAGAGAAAGTATGAAGGTAAGGCATTTGCCTTGCATGCTAAAGTATGGTGGTTTGAATCCCAGCATCCCATATGTTCCCCCACGCCTGCCAGGAGCGATTTTTGAGTGTAGATCCAGTAATATCCCCTGAGCGCTGCCAGGTGTGACCAAAAAAACAAAAAACAATTACATTCTGAATACAAGAAGCGTTGATTTAGAAACCTCTAAAATTAAAGAAGAATTGATTTTTACATTCAAGTATGTATTTTCTGAAGAAAGCAAAATAAAACATTCAGTAAAACAAAAAGAAGTCCCCAGGATAACCATGTTATGTTTTGTTAATGACTCAAAGCTTTACCGTATATTTGTTTAGAAAATATTACAATTATGACAAAGGTAAATACTCTTAAAATAACAAATAGAGTATGGAAGAAGGCATCAACTGTATCGTTTTTTTCTACTAGCACATGAGGGTTGAAAAAAACTTACGAAAAGAAAACAATTCTATCAATACCTTTTCTGGTTTTTGAGTCCCAAGATCTTGAAACAAATTCTTGATTTCTTGCTATTGAAAAAAAAATGCTTTGAGTGAAACCATGAAATTAAAACGACAAAAGGAAAAGCCAGTGTGTTTAAATAATCAAATAGGGACAGATTTTGATTGAGAAAAAATTGAAGACAACTCTACTAGTCAGTTGGACAGCAAGTTAATGTTGAGGTTCAAGATTACAGATTATTTGTTTGGGAAGTTCAAATTACATAAGTAAAATTTTCATTCAAATTAATAGATGTTGACCAACCAAAAGGCCACAGATCTTCCTAAAACATCTTGCTTTTATATCTATCAGCAGTCTCCTATGCCATCATTTAAAATCCCCCTGATGGATATGCCATAATGATAACAACACCCTTAGAATCTGCAGAAAGCTTTCATTTGCGAATCAATAACATCCACTCTCGGGCATCCCTCTGAGGCTATAATTATAATTACTTGGCATCAAATTGTCCTTTCTCATTTTTCTTGTTCCCTTTGAAATTTTTATCAATAAACAATTAAAGAAAACATGTTCATAGTTTCTCCTGCTTTTATATTGACTATTTTATATATCAATGCACTCAGCTAATCTCTGAATAGTGACCATTATTACTAATAGCATGACTAATCAGCTTTTTTATGAACCTAAGTCTATTGTTCCAATAGAAATTACCAGAAAAAAATCTGGTAATTTTCAGTATAGGAGCTATATAAAACTCAAGTCACATATTGAAATAATTTAGCTCTTGACGGGTCCACAGGTAGAAAACTAAAAAACTAAAGTACTAAATAATCAATAGGAAAATGTATATATGTGTATATATGAATATATGATTTAGAATACCGTATTTGCCAGCGTATAATGCAACTTTTGAAATGAAAAGAGGTCGACCAAAAAGCGGGAGTCTTCTTAAACGCCGAGTATATCCGAAAAACATCTCAATATGCCGCTAAAGGAAAATCATCTGCCACGAAACGAATTTTCCAACTCGATCCTGCACCAATCACTGCAAGGCTGCTCAGACTGCCTCTCTAACTTGGCCAATCCAAGAAGGCTTTTGATGCATGCAAATTAGACAATGTTCTGGACCCGAATCTACACTGTCAAAAGAATGCTCAGATGGGCCAGAGTCAGAGAGGAAGTCTAGTACAGTAAACCCTCTGAATCTTTGCTTGTTGTGATTGGCTCACTGTGGTGCATACAGTTGCAGCACAGGAACGTTCTGTCTGATACAGATAATATAGGCCTAAACCTATGTTTTAACTGCAAAATTAGGGGTCGTCTTATATGCCAGCAAATACGGTATATGAATACACCAAAATGTATTACATATGTGTGTCCATGTATGTATCTATGTTTATGTCTATATCTGTATTCTTACCTACCTATATCAAACTCCCAGTCATGGAAGCATTGCCAAACCAAGGGAAAACATGAGACTTCAATGTATCATAGACTGTATGTGAGTAAAAATTATTTTTTATACAAAACAAAATTTTTCTATAGAATTTTTCTAAAAACTTTATTCTCTATAAATTCACACTTTAAATGAATATGCCTTCATATAAAATGCTCACAACATTTGCAAAGCTCCCTTATGTTTTATAACTTTTTTCTTTGTACCTATTTCAAACTTTCTAGAGAATTTCCATTTGCTCCAAGATCTCCTATGTGTACCATGACTTGCTGATGGAAGAACAGGACCAATATCAGCTTTACTCCATTATGTCCAAATTAACAAAAACCCAATGAGAAGAACACAAAACAAGAATATATAATTAAGAAAGTATAACTGTATATGTAACCTTTCCCTTTTCCTCTTTGTTCCACTCAAATCATTTCTCCTCGAAAGCACAGCATAATAGTTAACAACTATCATGTTAATGGGGAAAGGAAACTAAAGGAATTTGTCAAGATCACAGCTTCTCACACTGTTTTCACTTGCCAAATCTTTTTTTTTTTTTTGCCAGAAAAAATGTAGCACAATCAAGAGCTGTCAGAAATATCCCAGATTCGTGGCATTCTTGACTTTGAATTAATCATTGTGTTTTGACTTTGACCATGATTTTTATAAACCCCACCATCAGTTACATGACCTTACATAGGGTGTTGACCCACAGTTCAAGAATCTGAGCACTAGATAATTAACTTGTGTTATGATCTCACCTAGACAAAAGATTCAATGTAGACTCATAGTTCTTAGTCAGTAAACTTACTTTTTTCTATTGCCTATTGTCATAATTTTATATGTGGGTATAAATATGTGAATATTGATAAGATTGAGGTGGGAAAGAGACACTATAGAAATAAGAATGATATCCATTGTCTAACCAAGTGATAGATTTTCAGAAATGACTCTAAACCATTTTTTTCAGGATAGTCAAATGTAAGATGCAATTTTGCACTATTTAAACTTAAGCTATTTGTGTCCAATTACAGGAAGGCTTAGCTGATGCAATTAAACCAACATGGCTAGATAATGACAATACCACATAATTGTGTCTTAAATGCAGTATACTTCTGACAGCTGGTCCTAACAGAAAAATAATTGTGACAGCTCTCTTTGCATACATGTCAATTCCCTTTGTGAAGTGGTTGCAGAAATGTTGTTAAATAATCTTAAAAACAAAGAAGTAATTGCATCTTAATTTAAATACGTAAAGTTTAATACATTGAGGGAGATATTAAGCCAAGTACAAAAATGCATCCCTTCTTGTTTTGTATTAAAATGTTTATTTATATTCAAATGTATTAACATCCAGGCCTGGAGAAAAAGTACAAAGGTTAAGGCTCCAGTTCGAGCAAGTCGTTTTGGCTATGGCTACAAATTCGAATTCATACATTGTATTTAGTTCCCCAGAATATCACCAAATGTCGCCATTGAGCAAGCCAGGCATGATAATAGCACTACCAGATGTTGCCTCAAAAGAAAAAACAAGGGGCTGGGTGGTGGTGCTGGAGGTAAGGTGCCTGCCTTGCCTGCGCTAGCTAACCTAGGACAGACCGCGGTTCAATTCCCCGGTTCCCCATATAGTCCCCCCGTGCCTGCCAGGAGCGACTTCTGAGCGAATAGCCAGGAGTAACCCTTGAGCTTCACTGGGTGTGGCCCAAAAACCAACAAACAAAAAACAAAAAACAAACAACAACTTATAGATATTTAGTTAAAAGTCTTTATGAGAACAGCAATAAAAGAGTTCATAGATAGCCTCACTAGTGGTCAAATTAATATCCTTAGGTCAAAAATGCAATTGGGAAAATAATTCATTTCTCAATCCATAAAATGTATAAGAAAAGGCTGAATACTCTATGATGAAGACTTCCCAAGCATCTTCAATAAGTAGATGTAACTTATAAAAAAAATTTAAATGGATTCTATCAAACTAAAAACAGTTCTTCACTGTCGAAGATACTGTCTACAAAAAGAAATACCCTGGTAAATGGAGAAAATGCTTGCACACATATAGTTGATGAAGCATACAAAACTCAACAATAACCAAAACAACCTCACCCAAAAATGGGAACTGAGGTGAACAGACATTTCCACAAATCGAAAAAGACGCATACTCAAGTGGATCTACTCCATGAGTGTAGTCTCAATAAATAAGTAGGAAAAGAAATAAATTTACAATGAAAAAGAAGTAAATAAATAAATTAATTAATTAACAGTTACAGAGAAAAGATAGTGCAGCAGAAATAACATTTGCCTTAAATGTGATCGATCTGGGTTCAGTCTCTGTTATTACATATAATACTCTGAAAACTGTCATGGCACAGTTCTGAGCATAGCCCCAAGCACTTCCAGTAGTGCCTCCTCCTCATAAATGGAGAGAGAGGTAGAGGGAAGAAAGGAAAGGAGGAAAGCTGGAGTGAGGGATGTAGGGAGGGAAGGAAGGAAAAAAATGCAGTAAATTTCTTTGTTATATATCAATCCAAAAAGGAGTATTTATTTAGTTAAATACTTACTAGTCAATATGGTCATTTGTATCCACCAATACATACAAAGCTTAGGATAAGATACAAGACTCATTAATAATAATAAAAAAAAGTCCTCCAAAAAAGTAGAAACAGAAGGCACAGACTCATCTACAACAAATCCACAGCCAATAACACACTTAATGGTGCAAACCTGAAACCCTTTCCCTCAAGGCAAGGTTATCCAACACCACTGCTCTTACTCAGCAAAGTTTAGAACTCCTTGCTACAACAATCAGACAAAAAAATATCAAATGGATACAAATTGAAAGGGAATAAGTTAAGTGATTAGATGATAAAATCCTAAAGACTTTATGAAATTCCTAAAAATAATAAACTATAGAGTAAAGTAGCAGGATGCAAAAATAATTCATAGGGACTGGAGTGGTGGTGCAAAGTGGTAAGACATCTTCGTTGCCAGCGTTAGCCTAGGACAGACTGTGGTTTGATCCCCCGGTATCCCATATACCCCCAAGCCAGGAGTGATTTCTGAGTGCATATCCAGGAGTAACCCCTGAGCATCACTGGGTGTGGTCCAAAAAACAAAACAAAACAAAAATTCACAACAACTAGTAACATTTCCATACACACACGAAATAAACAAGAAGAAAAATTAAAAAGCTATCTCCTTCAAAAACATCAAGTATCTAAGAATCAACTTAAGAAGGAAGGTCAAGGACTTATACTTTGAAAATTAGAAATCACTGATAAGAAAAATAGAAGGAGACACCAGTAAATGGAGAGACATTACTTGTTCATGGATTGAAACACTCAACATTACTACAATGATCATCCAAACCAAAGTACTATACAGATATACACTCTAAAATTACAATGCCTAGGGCTGGAGAGATAGCGTGGAGGTAAGGAGTTTGCCTTATATGCAGAAGGTAGTGGTTTGAATCCCGGCAACCCATAGGGTTCCCTGAGCCTTCCAGGAGCAATTTCTGAGCATAAAGTCAGGAGTAACCCCTGAGCTCTGCTGGGTTTGAACCCCCCAAAAAATTGCAATGTCTTTTTTTTTCACAACATAGAGCAACATCTATTAAAGTTTATTTGAAACCTTAAAACTCCCAACAACCAAAACAATATAAATTAAAAAATAGAAGGTACTTATCACCCAAATTTGTACTATACTGAAAAGCTATAATATGGTACTTGACCAAAGACCTGCAAACCCAATGGAATAGAATTTAAAGTCCAACATATTTATGGCCAGATAATCCATGACAAGTGAGCTAAATATGTTAAATAAAACAAAGAATATATCTTTAACAAATGTTGTTGGGAAAACTGAATAGCGATATGCAAAAAATATAAATAAATAAAATTAGAACTATACTTACACCTTTCAAAAAGTCTATTAAAGATCTTGATATTAGAACAACATCTATAAAATGCATTGAAGAAAATATTAGCAAGAATCTTCAACATGATGACCATTGTATAAAGAGAACAAAATGAAAATGAAAATGAAATGGAGGACATTGGTGATGGGAAAGTTGCACTGGTGAAGATGGTGTGAGCATTTTATCACTGAAATCCAATTACGAACATGTTTGTAACTTTGGTGCTTAAATGAAAAATTATTATTAAAAGTAAAGTGAAAACTTATGCTTTACTAAAATAAATAATTAAATAAAAATAACTTCTGGTAAATATAAATAGATTTGGTACATATATCCAGAAAATATTTATTACAGGATAACAGAAAAACAAATTAAATTTTTTTTTCATTTTTATTGTGGTCAAAGTGAATTACAATTATTTCACAGAAATATTTAAGGCAAGAAATTTTTCTTTTTTGTTAAAATAAAATTATATCAAACTTTTATGCATATCATAGTTGTGTGTATATTCTAAATTATTACAATAAGTATCTCTATGTTCATCTCAGTTTAAAATACTGAGGTGTTGCTACTTCTATTGCAAAAAATTTTTCTATTTAAGCAATATTATAGCTTCTTCTATTGATAAAAATTCCAAGGGACTTGAGAGACAGTAGCTTGCCTTATATATGACCAACCCTGGTTTAATTTCCAGCATCCTATATGGTTCCAATGCGCTGTCAGGAGTATCTTTAAGGCAGAACCAAGACTTAGCCCTGAGCATAGCAAGGCGTGAAGCCCAAACCAAAAATAAAACCTGAAAAAGCCTATTCAAATTAAAATTCTAGGGTGATTGCAGTCTTGTTTCTCTCTTGCAGAGTTTTATGAAATAGCCATATATTCATAAAGAACATGTTTTAATTTGCATGGTTTTTGAACTTTATAGAATTTTATAATTATGCAAAGTTTTTCAATTTTTTGTTTTTTTGGTTTTTGGGTCACACCCAGTGACGCTCAGGGGTTACTCCTGGCTACGCGCTCAGAAGTCGCTCCTGGCAGGCACGGGGATCATATGAGAACCGGGGGATCGAACCGTGGTCCGTCCTAGGCAAGGCAGCAGGCACCTTACCTCCTGCGCCACCTCCCGGCTCCCAATGTAAAGTTTTTCATACCAATTCATAAAATTTCTAGGATTTCAGGTAACATTACATATAGCACATAATTTCTACTGTAATACAGTATTTAATATAATATTTTTCCCCAGTTAAGTCTACCCAGCAGTGTTGGGGCTACTGCAAGCTCAGCAGCTTTTGAAAGCACTTGAGGAATCCTAAGGAACCAGGGATTGAATTCAGTTCTCTCTGATACAAGCATGCTTTAAATGTTCTCAGCCTGTTATGATATCTCTCTGATTTTAGAATTAAATTTATTCTGTATTCTCTGATCAAATGCATTTAGAATGCCTATGACTTTTTCTATTCCAGTCACATTGCTATACATTTTCTTGTGATTTGTGTTGGCATATCTGTGTTAGACCTTTGGTAGGGTACATCCCAGAGAGTGCATGTCTGAATTTTAGTGAATGTAATTTCCAATTTCACAAAACACAGTGCAACTGTTTTTCTTAAATAGAAGTGACCATTTAATCTCCCAGCTGGCAAACTACTTGCATGCTGAAAATACTCAGCAATATTTATTCCCTGGTATTATTTAATCTTTTACATTTTCTCTTACATAATGAACACAAGACATTTTTCTGAAATACTAGTGATAAGAATTTTCACTTCCCTTGTTCACTAGAAAGCACATAATAGTTATACATGTGGGTCATCCCTTGGACAGAAAGTGGATGATAAACATAAGCCTTTGTAGAGGATGGTACAGAATGTAGTCTTTGTCAAACTGGAAGACATTACCACTGCTTTGCATTATGGCATGTTCCTCATTTTTCCCCCTAAGTATGTAATTTAAATCATACTCTAAGGAAGCTTACAATTTCAACAGGAAATGACATCTGCAATGTTAAAAATAGAATATAACACATTCTTATTGTCCATGGCATATGGTGAGTGTTCTAGAAATCTTTCTTTAATGAACAACTGTACAAGATGTCCTAAGATGAGCCACTTCAATAGAATTTCGTCTAGCTGCTTCATGTACAAAAATGAGAATTATTTTCTCCACCCAAAAGTCTTCTGGCCTCTCCTTTCTTCATAGTTACATCTCTCCCCTCTCACATTATGAGAATTCAATACACCTTTGGCTCTGCTATTCTAACCATGCCTTCATTCATCTTACTAATTTTACTTATTGCAGCTTTCATGCTCAATAGTTCTCAAAGAATGGTCTGCAGATCACAGAATGTTCCTGAACTTATAGAGTAACCTTAAGGTATAAAATGGTTTTGCAATGATATTAAGAGGCCATTTCTCCTTTTGTGAGGGGGCAAGCAGTCATGCATGGCTATGCTCAAGACTTATTCCTGACTCAATCCTCAGGGGATACTCTTGGCTTTGCTTGGGGGATCATAGTAACACAAACCTGGTAGGCTGCTTATAGGAGTAAGATGTTATTTCATTTTATGCTATATTGAGCTTTGCACTTGATACTGAAGCAAAAGTGAGTAAATTGCTACTCCCTTCACACAAATCTGGAATACACCCCACAAAATCACCATATTTTTCATTCTTACTCAGTGTTAGAGAAATCAAACTTAAAATATCCTTTTGCGGTAGAGAGATAGTATAGGAAGTAAGGCACTTAATGATTTCACTCTTGT
>PVKC010025015.1:0-16658 GCA_004027635.1 Crocidura indochinensis | reverse complement strand
TTTTCGGGCCACACCCATTTGATGCTCAGGGGTTACTCCTGGCTAAGAGCTCAGAAATTGCCCCTGGCTTGGGGGGACCATATGGGATGCGGGGGTGGGGGGCGGGGGAATGAACCGTGGTCCTGATCCTTGGCTAGCGCTTGCGAGGCAGACACCTTACCTATCTATCGCCATCTCACCAGCCCCCTAAATGTCATTTTTTTTAAGGAAAAACAAAAATATTGCCACCAGGCAATGATCACACATATTTATCCGGGTCAAAGTGATTCCTTGTGTGACAGAAATAAACAAAAGGGAAGATGGTCACTTTTCAGCAGAAGGGTAGAGGACATGACTTTAAGCAAGTGATATACTGTCATGTCTAGGAGAGTTCAAAGGATTATAGTAATAGGCTTTGCAGTCTGAACTACTGGGATCAATTCTACACTGCACAGTAGGGAGTGACTACCCCCAAAACCAGTAAGTGAGGTCCCTAAACCCAAACTGTCACCTATCCTAAGAAATGCTGTCAGCATTTGCTGCTATGATGAATCTTCTTTGAGATAACCAGCCTGTGCCTGCAAAACACGGTCAAGGCTACAAAAGAAGAATGAAAACTGATGGGCCAACCTAGATGGGGGCCCAAATGAAATGGACAAGGCTGTGATGTAGAATTTTGGACTAGAATAAGGACCTTAGTAGGACAATGAGCAGAACAGTTCACTGCAATGCCGTACAAACCACAGTGCCATCACAGCATTAAATATTGGGCCGAAGCAATAGCATAGCAGTAGGGCATTTACCTTGCACGTGGCTGATCCAGGATGGACCTTGGTTTGATCCCCATCGTCCCATATGGTCCCCTGAGCCAGGAGCAATTTCTGAGCACATAGCCAGGAGTAACCCCTGAGCATCAATCACCAAGTGTGGTCCAAGAACAAGCAAACAAAAAAAGCTAATATTCAGGGAGATGGGAGATGGTTGTAAGAGAAATAAGAAAATTACTTTGTTTTGTTTTACCTCATATTTCTGCATCTTTCTACAAATCAAGAAAAAAAAAGTGAATGGGGCCCAGAGGGCATGTAGTCTTAGGCGCATCGGTGGAAAAAAAAATGGTCAGAACTAAATACCCAAACCAAAGTCAATGACAATAGAATCAGGAGACCCAAATGATAACACTCTAAACATAAAACGGGCCTATTACACTGGTAGGCTAGGAGGCTAAGTGTGGAGGGATGGGATGCATGCTGGGAACTTTGGTGGAGGGAGGTCAATACTGGTAGTGGTAATGGCTTTAATTCACTGTCATTGTATGCCTAAAATACAACTAGGAAGGACTTGTAATTCAAATGATCTCAATACATTTTTTAAAAAGAAAATATAAGCCTCACAAATACACTGTTAAGATGAAATAATGCATATAGGTTTTAACTAAATAACTACCCATAAATGTATGTTATTTTAAAGTTTAAAAAACAAAAACAAAGATTTAAAAAAATTTTTTTCTTGTCTGCTACTTGCATCATTTCTCTGTTTTAAATTATTTCCAAAGATGACTTTTTAAGTAATGGCCTCCTTTCTGCCCATAAATAAAATTTCATTCAAGCATTATTGTAGGGGCTGGAGTGATAGCACAGTGGTAGGACATTTGCCTTGCACATGACCAAACAGGGACAGGCCCAGCTATAATCCTGGTTCCCCAAGTCTACCAGGAGCGATTTCTGAGCATAGAGCCAGGAGTAATACCTGAGTGTCACTGGGTGTGGCCCCAAAACAACAGCAAAAAGAATTATTGTAAAACATGATATAGATTATTAGATTAAAAGCTGCACTGCCTCACAAATAGCATTACCATCTTAGGCCACATGGTGAGGCTACAGTAGATCAGTGTATCCTAAAGTAGGTGATAATTACTGGGGCAGGGGAAGTTGAAGCTGTGTAGGGTGCAGAAGTAGCTTTGGGTGCAATTGGGATAAACATAATATAAAAGTCATAGATTTGAGGGGCCAAAGTGATAGCACAGCAGTAAGGCGTTTGCCTTGCACGTGGGTAACACAGGACAAACCCCAGTTCGAATTCTGGCATCACATAATCCCATATGGTCCCCCAAGCCTGCCAGGAACAACTTCTGAGCACAGAGCCAGGAGTAATTCTTGAGTGCCACTGGGTGTGACCCAAAAACAACAACAACAACAACAAAGTCATAGATTTGAGGTTGGAGGGATAGTACAGAATGGAAGATACTTGCCTTGCATGCTGTGAATCCAGGTCCAGTCCCTGTTGACACATATGGTTCCCCAAATGCTGTTGAGAGTGACCCTGAGTGCAGAGCCAGGAAAAAGCTCTAAGCATTGCTGGGGTAACTCCCTAAATAACAAAAAAGTTATAGACTTCCAGGAGGTATTGTATATTGTTTCTGAAAAGGGGGTGAGAGGAAAAATAAATTTAAGAACCTCTCCTCCAGCCCTTTACACCAATCAATCACCCTCTAAAAAATATTTCTTAGTTGGAAACATATGGTTCCTGTGGACTGCCATTATCTTCCAAGAGTTCACAGGTAGAAAAAAAAAATCACATAATGGGGTCCATGGAAGAGAACAGGGAGACAACTGGTATAGTACAGAGGCTACAGAAAGGAAACAAAAGGGAGTCAAGGTTGAAATGGCATGAAAAACACTGCAAAACTATGCCCCCATATACCACCTTGATTTTTTTTTAACTTTATATGTAGTTTTAATAATGTAAAGCTATTTTAAATTTGTTTTGTTTCATGAACCACACTTAGTTGTGTTCAGAGGAAAGTCACAGCTTTGTGGTCAGAGATCACTTCTAACCAGCCTTATAGGACAGATGTGGGTGCTGGGGATCAAACTTAGTCAGCATATGCAAGGCAAGTATCTTAACCCCTGTGCTATCACTCCAGAATTAAGTAAGGGCCCAGCCAGTAGACAAAAATCATAGGAAGTAAACAAGGTTTGAAGTGGAGCCACAGTTGGAGAAGGAAGAGAAACACTACAAACCATGTTCCAATTCTCAAAGAACCTCAGCCATGCAACACCATAAAGAAAGTCTGAAGTGGACTGAGTGAGAAGAATTCTAGATCAGGTTTAGCCAAGCCAAGCCTCGATAGTGCCTTTTCTCCATGAAGTTCACTGGGACACAGTAGGTTTACACTCTGTCTATGGAAGCTCTCCTTCCAGAAATGTTTATTATTTGACCCTTTCTATGGAAGAGTGCCCATTCTGGTCTACAAGTTAGCTTTCTTAACCATGGGTGGCAAAAGAAGTTGACTATGGTAAAAGGTTTCTGGATACATATGACTGAAACTAATCAAAAACCGAATGTGTAATGAATCTGATGTGTTTCTGGTGGTACCTGCCCCCTCACACTCCATTTCTTGGACATGAGTAGAATGGGTTAAGTAACCCTAAACGAGGCCACCAAACTCTAATGAGAGTGGCAACACTTTCATTCCAATATTTCACCCAGTTATTTTTAAGACTTTTAAAATATTATTTGGAACCAAATATCCTTCTATGCATTGAATGATAATTTCCTCAAAACCTATTTAAGATGCTCTCCTATCTTTACTTAGATGTTTTATAAATAGTAAGAAATGGGGGCTAGAGCAGTATCGCAGCTTCATAGTTGTTTGCCTTGCATGTGGCTAACGCAGGACAGACCTCGATTTGATCCCCAGTATTCCATATGGTCCCCCAAGCCAGGAGTGATTTCTGAGCGCATAGCCAGAGTAATCCCTGAGAGTCACCGGGTGTGGCCAAAATACCTCCAAAGTAAGAAATAGTTCATTGTAATGTTCAGCTACTAAGAATAAAACAAATAAAGAGAAATTAGTTTTACTGTTTGTTAAAATAGAACTTCCAATTTATACTATAAGAGAGACAAGGATAGACTACACAAAATAAATGTCAAAAGTCAAATACACTCAAGTACTAGTAAGTCCAAGAAAATGCTATTTCAAACACCTGAATCCTAAATATAGTATTCTCCCTGTCTAGATTGCCTTGTTCATTATCCAAATTACATTTTATATAGTTTATGCTAAAATATGCTTCCCTTCCCTATTAAAAACTTTTCTCTTATGTTCTTTCAAAAACACTTTATTGAATTCAAGTATTTCTTTACAAGTCTGTTTCCTTTCATTCATTAGAACATTTCTAAAGATGGGACTGATCTTGTGTTCATATTTACATATGTCCGTAGTATCCAACATGAATCCCTTCATATACATACTTATCATTAATATAAATGAGGAAAAGAAACCCAAGTCATTTGTTGTTGGTTTTTTTTTTGGGGGGGGGGGGAAGGGTGTACCATAACTGGCTGTGCTCAGGAACCAGTCCTGACATAACCTGACATAACCCCCCTGGTCCTTAACTCTTCACTTCCCAGCTTTTACTATTCCTTTCTTGGCACCTCATGCCTTCTCTAGAGAAGCACTCTATTTTATCTGTGAGTTTAGTTGGAGCACTAGATTTCATCACTCAGACTCAAAGCCCATCTGTTCCTCAGAGAAGTCAGTCACATGCCCTAAAACAAATTATTCCACTTCATTCTGCTTGTTTCCCTCTCTTTATAATTGAAGAAATAAAATCTATTTCTCATAATTCAATGGCTTGTAATAGCGCTTCACACACTCCAGCCTGCATCAGAATTACTGATGGGACTCATTAAACCAGACAGCTGGGCTCCATCCCCAGAGATCTGGGGTTCAATAAGTAGGTCTTGGGCTTGACCTATGAATCTGCAATTCTAACAAGTTTCCAGAGGATATTATTGCTGCTGGATAAGAGATAGATGAAATGTAAAACAAGATGGAGGGACTCATGCTAACACACAGATGAACATCTGCTTGACAATCAAAGAGGTGGAAAAAGATACTCTCAGCTCTTTTAGCAGGCAAGAGCACGGCATGGAAACCTCCCCTGGAAACTAACCCATCCCCTGGCACTACTGATGAGACATCAAGATAGGTTTTTCTGGGCTCCCTAGTAAAGATGGAGTGTCCATCAAAACTGTATGCAAAAGGCAGGAGAATTCAGACTGTTGACAAAGATGCTCTCTGTGTACCAAAATCTCTAGCATCAATGGACCATTCTGGTATACACCCTGATCCTCTCTAGAGTCCAGGTTGGCACTGGCTTATTATAATCCCAGATGTCAGGAGCATCTCATGGCCTAAACTCTCGATCTGAACTTTGGGTATCATAGACTCTGACACTGAATATTGTGGATTAATCTTGTCTTAAAAATTTTGGAAGCTAAGGGACCTGAGAGATAGCATGGAGATAATGCATTTGCCTTGCATACAGTGGAACGGTGGTTCGAATCCCGGCATTCCGTATGGTCCCCCAAGCTTGCCAGGAGCAATTTCTGAGCGTAGAGCCAGGAGTAACCCCTGAGTGCTGCCAGGTATGACCCAAAAACCAAAAAAAATTTTTTTTGGAAGCTAATACGTAGAATCCAATATAGATCAAATAAATTCTTAAATGTGAATTGAACAATATTATACTTCCTAAATTATCTGTGACTTCAGCATTTTCTAACTATCAAAACAGGTCAAGAAATTACAATAAAAGGAAACTACATGATGTAGCAATACTACATGTTATAATGTTAATAAATTGATGTTAATTACAGGTAAAATGTGAATTGAACAATATTGACAGTGTTTATTGTAAGAAATAATCATAGCATTGGAAAGGAATAAATGTAATCATATTGAATTCTACATCAAGTGAATTGCTCATTATATGTTGGGTCTTAGGCCAACACTCTGAGAATCACTGACAAGATACATAAAGAGTTTGGGAGCAGAGATATGGTACAGGGAGGTTGGAAGCTTTCCTTGGATGTGTCCAACCCCAATTTGATCCCTAGCACTGAATATGATCCTGGAACACTGCCAGGAGTGATCCCTGAATACAAAGCCAGAAGTATTCCTGGACACAACCAAATTAGCCCTCCCTTGATCCTACCCTCCCAAAATACATAAAGAGCTTTCAGCAAGCACTCAGTGAGCAAGTATTCAACTCTTGTCGAACATTCAGCAAACTTTACATGATCATGCCTGTGACTATGGATCTCTATATTATCTTTTCAAGAGACAGGGTTATATGCTTTTCATTGACATTTACAGAATAGGGTGCTTGTGACAAAGTAGTCAGAGCTCTGACAATTCTGTACCTCACCCCAGATTCCTCCTGATTGGAAGATAGAAAAGGACTTGTGGAGAAGAAAAGTATTCTCCAATATCACTCCAGGGTTGTATCTTGTGGACACAGACTATGGCATTCATTTTCCCAGCCCATACTTGGGAATCTGAAAGAAGTAACTCAGAACCAATCTCACATTTTTGTTTGTTTTGGGGCCACACTCAGCAGTGATCAGGGATTATTCCTGGGGGTACTCAAAAGACCATATAGAATGTCAGGGATTGAACCCTGGTCTGCCACATGCAAGTTAAATGCTCTACCTGCTGTGGTATTGCTCCGGGTCCTCAATCCCACTTTTATAAGGTTCATGGGATCACAGGTCCCAAGATCATAGATTGTTATAGCCAGTCATCGACACTGTTTACAACTTGGGAGAGAGCAAATATTTATATAAATGCTTTACTTGGTCACTACCCAGTAGAAATCTTGTAACATATTCTAATTGATACAGTATTTCAGGTATTATTATTTTTCTCCTAATAAATTCCTTTTAGAGCTTGAGAAGATCAATACTAAAATTAGTTTCTACTGTACATTCAGAATTTAGAAGATTCATAAACCTTGTGGTGCCGGGGTTTGTGCACATAATTGTTAACATTAGTGCTATTAACACTGGGCAGACGTTCAGTATCACAAAAAAAATCATTTCTCCTGCTCCCCTAAAGTCATTTGAAACAGCTGTGAACTCCATTACTGCCTATCTTGTGCAATTCCCTCCTTCTCTTGATGGAGATAAGAAGAGCATCATTTCATGGGTCAAAATTCACCCCTTGCCACAATGAGTAGGCTGCTATATCCTTCTGTTCTTGCTCTGAAGGAACACAAGATTGTTAGCTTTGATGGCCATCACTTACTTCCCTCTTCCACAGTTAAGTCTTGCAGGCTTGTGAAACCTGATTTAGCCTGGATCACGTGTCCTCCTTCCTCTGGAGAATACTAAACCTGAGGTCCACTGAAAACTCAATTTAGAGCCATATCAATTTCCTTAACTCCCTTCAATTTTTCTAATACCTCCTAACAGAATTGCAATAGAACAGGATTTCATTCACATCTTGTACTCTATTTCCTTTTAATATTTCTGGCTCTGACACCCTAACTATCACTTCTCATCATTTGGGGAAATCAGATTTTTCAAAGGCCAGAGTTAAAACAAGGTCCTCTTCTCCCCAGTCTGTCTCTATAGAGTGGCATTGCCTCAGCAGCATTGCCTGGCACTGGGTTGATGGCTTCCCCACACTAACGGTATGTTATCCTTCCCGTCCTTAGTCTTGTACATTTCCTCCTTCTGTCTTTCATAGTCTTACCAAATGGCCTGTTCCTTTTGTGAGGCCACACCTGGTGGTGCCCAAAGCTTATTCCTGGCTCTGTATTCAGGTATCAGTCCTGGAAGTGCATGGGGATCTAAAGGGTATGAGCCCCAGGCAAGTGCCTTAACAACCTCTGTACTATTTCTTCAAATGATTTATTCTATCTCATCTGGATAATCTTTTTTTTTTCTTTTTGGTTTTTTGGTTTGTTTGTTTTTTGGGCCACATCCAGCGGCGCTCAGGGATTACTCCTGGCTCTTTGCTCAGAAATAGCTCCTGGCAGGCATGAGGGACTATAAGGGATGCCAGGATTTGAACCACCACTGGTCCTGGATCAGCCACTTACAAGGCAAATAGCCTATCACTGGTCCAGGATATCCTTTTTTTTTAACTAATAAGTCACCATAAGTTTCATCAAATGTTCCTCCTCCTCCTCTCCATCCCACCTTCACCTGCTCTTTCTATTCTGGTAACAAAGACCCAGTACAGCCCCAGTAAGTATAATCAATGACCATTCAGTCAGAATGCAAAATAGAGTAGAGTGTTCAGACTTGTGGGATACCAGAAGATCTCTAGTTCTCTGGTTTCCCCCTAGAAATATATCTTGCTTCATAGCAGATATTAGCAACTGCCAATCAGCTCTTCCTGATCAACAGGGGCCTTCATGGAAAACTCCTAGACTGTTACTACAACCAGCCTACAAGTATTCAGAGCCTTAGGTTCCAACTCTGCTAATCAATGCTACTAATCAATAGCTACACACAGACTCTTCCAAGTGATTCTACAGAATAGTGGCATCGAAGCCCTCTAGGGAAAAGCTCTAGCTCAGCTTTTCTTGGAAGTCCCAGGTACCCCGTATACTCCCAGGTACCTCATATGCTCTCTGAGCCCCAATAGAATCTTAGCTCTCTAGGGAAAAGCAGATTCTCAAGCTCTAGCCCAGCCTTTCTTGGAAATTCCAGGATATATTTATATTTATATTCCATATAAATTCCTATATGGAGCCTACCTCTGATCCCCAGGTGCAGTGCCAGGAGTAAGCCCTGAACACTACCAGGTGTGCCCCCCCCCCGAATAAAATAAAACAAAAACAACAACTCATAGTTGGTGCATATAATCAGAATTGGATCAAAGTCTTTGACTGAGATGTCAAGATGGAAACCTTTTCATGTCCTAAAAACTAAAACCCTGTTCTGGGGTATAAAACTGGTATTTCCACACTGTTTTGGGCTTGATATTGTATGTATCCCTTTGACAACAAGATTAAGCCTCCTCTGGAAACATGGCTCACCTTTGAACAATGGGTCTACCCATATGCCAGTTTCTACATCCACAGATATAACAACCATAGTGTAGGCTATGTGAAGTTTTGTGTGCAAAATAGGGTATGCAGAGGACCTAGTCCAAGAGACTTGAACATCAAGTACATAGGGTGTAGGGAGATGCTAAATTGTAAAAGTAATCCCCCAAATATTGAGGTTTGGAGGCGAGTCAAATTTCCTTTGCAGGGTTGATGCCACTATCCCTAGTGGGTCAGCTACACTTCCAAGATGAAATGAGTTGGCCAAGAACTTTCAAGAAAGAAGTTAATTATGAAAGGGAGTATCAGCGACCACATGCCAATTTCCTTATATTTTAAATACATAACTCAAAAGTCATGAATGAGAAAATACTTGCTGAGTAATGAAAAAAATTATGATTCTGGAATTTTCTTTAAAATCCTAGGTGAAGGAGCTAGAGAGATGATATACTGTTAAAAGCTCTTGCCTCATAAGTAGCAACCTCTGTTAAAACTCTAGCACCACATATGATCCCATCCTTCGAAGCATCCACAAGGACCACACCGACAAATTGAATAGGAGCTGTGCCCTTTCTTACCTCCAAAGGTCATGACAGCAAACTCTCTGTTGTATGTATTTTACCACAATAAAATTTTAACTTGAAATCATAATTGATTCTGTCACTACAAAGCTACTTTGGAACGACAACCTTCAAATCCAGGACACCCCATGGAGAACTCCACTAAAAGTACCCTTCCAAGCTCTGCAAATGAGTCATATATGCTCTCTGCCATGGGGTGGGGGTGGATTTAAAGTTTCATCACACCCTCTTCTTCAACACAGTAAGCTTGTCAATGGGATCTTAGAAATGCTGTCATGCATGGAGGAAGCTCCAGGAGTTAATTAACTTAGTTGTGTGCCCATGTTTTTCCTCTCATAAATGTATTTAAATGCAGAACCAAGTCTTGGCTTATATATAAAGCCATAAAAGGGAGGGTGATGGCAGAGTAGTATTTTTGCCTCACCTTCTCTCCTGGAGTCAAGACAGAAGACCAACAAAAGGTTTCTGAAAGTCAGTCCCCATTTCTAATACTAACTCTGTCTGACACAGGTAGAGAAACTGGTTTGTGAAAGTTTTTCCGATTCTAAATGCATCCCATGACTCACTCACTGGAGTCCAAACTCTCACTGAAGTTTATCTTCCTCACACTGGACATAAACCAACTCTCATTCCCATTAACTCCCAGGCGAGGTATGAAATCCTCAACTACTGTATCTCTGTTTTGGTCTGTGAGTAAATGAATGGGGGAGTGTTTTATTTGGGGGCCATACACAGTTGTACTCAGGGCTTGCTCTCTGTTTTCATGGTTCACTTCTGTGATCAGGTGCTCACAAGATCAGTGGTGCTGCTTAGTAACAACATTGTCTCTGAATTCTCTTGTTCCGCTTCTTGAACGGCCTGCTTCCAGGCAAATGCACACAGTAGTAAAGGGCTGTGCTGTTTTCTCTAAACACTGCATTTTGATTTTGACAAGCAGTCCACAATAAAGAGGACTTTGTATGTGGTGATCCAGGTTCCACACATACATATATAAATACTTGCAAGAAAAATACATTCATCCATTCATCCCTTTACAGTGCCCTGTTCCCGCCAAATGAGATCCATTATGAGCCCATTCCATTGTGATATGTTTATATATTAAACATAGATTCACATTAAATGCTAAAATACCACTATGGTTCTAGAGTTCTCAAGTTAAATCAGGGGTCTCAAACTTGTGGCCCGTGGGCCACAAACGGCCCTCCGTACAACATTTTGTGGCCCTGCCCTTGAGGAATCTTTTTTGTTTTGTTTTGTTTTGTTTTGTTTTAGTTGTTTGGGTCACACCCCCCAATGTTCAAGGCTTACTACTGACTTTGCACTCAAGGATCACCCTGATTTTGCCTCCTGTGGTCCACAGGTAAATTGAGTTTGAGACCTCTGAGTTAAATTGTCAATGAAAATAACTACTTATTTTAGCAACTTGAGTCATTGAAATAGTTAATGCATAAACAAGTACTTATTTACATATTCAAAATGAGGCTGGATCACAATTCTGTGTGTGTGTGTGTGTGTGTGTGTGTGTGATCCAACTAATCTTAGAATTCAAAACAGCATAACAGCATATACAATGCATGGTATAAAGACATTCATTTAGTTTTTTTAAGTCAACTGCCTCTATAAATAGTGCTTGCGTTTGCCAGAACAATGAATATGTTTAACAAGTGAACTTCACAAAAGGATTATCTCAGTTGAAGAAAGGACAGATACAGTTTTCTTTGAACAGAAATAAAATTATGTTGAGGGACTGGAGCAATACTACAGTGGGTAAGGCACTTGCTTTGCCTGTGGCCAACTCAGCTTTGATCCCCAGATTGGTCCCCAAAATAGCACCAAAAGTGATTCCTGGAATTATAGCTCAGTGGTAGTGCATCTGTCTTGCATGTGTGAGGCCCTGAATTTGATCCCGAAGTAATGTAAAAAACAAAATAATAATGGGGCCAAGTGGCAGTTACCATGGTCAGGAGTGTTCATGACTGGCGTGGATAAGGATCTGAGTTTGAACCCATCACACATGCCCCTGAGCACTGCCGAGTGAGTAATGTCTGACTGGCCCTGATGATACTGGTACTGCAGGGCCAAGCAGCTCTGCATTCACCGGCCTAAGTGTTGAACTTGACTGCCAAGTATGGCCAGAAGTGCCCCACACATACCCTGGAGAGCAAAACCTTCAAACAAAATACTGAAAAAAAGTTATTAAATATGGCTTTTCTTCCACAAGAGTTACCATTCCAACTGAGTTTTCTTTTACAAAATAAGGAAATGAGGTGCCAAATGATAATGAAGATATAATATTTTTAAAACATTTGTCATTATCAACCGATTTATTATTAGTTGGTTGATTATATTTCTGAATTACTGGATTACCCTGATCCAAGCTTTATACACTCAACGAAACATGGGATAGTCATCCTAACAAAGTCAGTTCAGGCTCAATTACAAAGCTCACAATAGGGAATTTAATGAGTGACAAATCACACAATAGCTTTGGACATACTAGTAGCTATAACATGAATTAATCTAGCAGTGGTCCTCAGACTTTTTTTTTTTTTTTGGTGTTTGGGCCACACCCGGTGACGCTCAGGGGTTACTCCTGGCTATTCGCTCAGAAGTCGCTCCTGGCAGGCATGGGGGACCATATGGGGAACCGGGGGATCGAACCACTGTCCATCCTAGGTTAGCGCAGGCACCTTTCCTCCAGCGCCACCGCCCAGTCCCGGTCCTCAGACTTTTTAAAAAGGGGGCCAGTTCACTGTCCATCAGACCTTTGGAGGGCTGGACTATAGTAACAAAAACTATGAACAAATTCCTATGCACACTGCATATATCTTATTTTGAAGTGAAGAAACAAAACGGGAACAAATACAATATGTGGCCCGCGGGCCATAGTTTGAGGACCACTGACAGGGTTAAACATGAGGATATCATGTCTAAAGCTTTTTTCTTGGGGGGGGAGGGGGCCACACCCAGTAGTGCTCAGGGCTTACTCCTGGCTATCTGCTCAGAAGTAACTCCTGGCAGGCACGAGGGACCATATGGGACACCAGAATTCGAGCCAACCACCTTTGGTCCTGGATCGGCTGCTTGTAAGGCAAATGCCGCTGTGCTATCTCTCTGGGCCCTAAAGCTATTTTTTTAATGATATACAGTGACAGTACATAAATAAACTAGACTACATGTGTCACAAAGAAAAACTAAGCTTTTAATCCAAGAAATAAGGGTCTTTGTGCATCTTTTACTGCTCTAAGTTTCCAGAATTGTTTATTTTTAACTTTTTGGACCACACCCTGCAGAGCTTAGAAGTTACTTCTGGCTCTTCACTTAGATTACTCCTCAGGCTTGAAGGACCATATGAAATGCTGGAAATCAATCCCAGATGGCCACACACAAGGCAAATACCCTACCAGCTGTACTGTCACTGTGTCCCATGGATCCAGACTTAAAAAAAAAAAAAACTATTTTAGGAGCCAGAGCTATGGTACAGTGAATAGGGCAGTTGTCTTGCATATGGCTGACCTGGATTTGATTCCTGATAGCCCATATGGTCCCAGAGCCCTCCAGGAGTGATTCCTGAACACAGAACCAATAGTAATCCTGGAGTACCATTGGGTGTGACCCATAAACTAAGACACTGTGTTTTACAATACTGTTAATGGCAGGGTTTCTTACATAAAACATAATAGCACCACAACTCCCTCTACTAGTATTCACTTCCCTCTATTACTATTCCAGTGTTCACTCTCTCCCAATTTTTCTTTCTTCTTTCCTTGTGGTAAACTAGTAAGCTTCGTACTCAAGACCAATTCTGTTGCTTTGAGGCATTTCTTTTTTTTTTCTTTTTTGTTTTTTGTTTTTTGGGCCACACCCAGTGATGCTCAGGGGTTACTCCTGCGTTCAGAAGTCGCCCCTGACCTGGGGGACCATATGGGGCACGGGGGATCAAACCGCGGTCTGTCCAAGGCTAGCGCGGTAAGGCAGGCACCTTACCTCCAGCGCCACCGCCTGCCCCCTTTGAGACATTTCTTACATCTACTATTCTCACACATTTAACCCCAGAAGGTATTTTATTTATTAGCACACCAAGAATTGTGTCCTTGCAGTTATTTATATTTCAAAATTTATGTGATACTCTCTATTTAAAAACTTTAAGTTAAGAAACCATGATTTACAAAGTTATTCATAGTTGATTTGAGGCAGACTATGTTCCAACAAATATCCCATATCAGCCTCTTCCCTCCACCAATATCACCCCATCCCCAACCCACCCCCAGTATGCCTCCTTGACAATTACATGCTGTGGTTCAGTTCTCCTGCTTTCAGTGTTGTTGATATATCTCATACAAGAGAGTTCATTCTGTGTACATCCCTTTCTATCTATTATGATGCTCTTCAAATTCATCCAAGAAGCAAATTACTGTGGTTTTGGTTTTATTCTTAGAGCTGAGAAGTATATGTATTCTGTATATATACCATAGTTTCTTTATCCACTCACCTATTCTTGGGCCTTCAGGTTGTTTCAAGATTTGGCTATAGTGAATAGTGCTTGCAATGACTGGATATTTCTAAGGCAGTTATGAAAAACTTGACCAAAGCATGACCACTTGTTTTGAAGAAAAGCCAGAACAGGTGTGGACTTGGAAGGAAAGTCAGGAGCTGTGGTTCTTGACAAATTTTCAGCAATGGTTCCTTTCCAGTCTGTTTCCTTCCTGTGGCCCCGTCCTTTTGGTTACTCCCTTATTGTGTGTCATGGCCTCCCATTTATGTGACTTGCACCTATGGCCCCATTGGAATATCTTGGAAGTCTTTAGTAGAGAAATGTGGGCCTACAGAGCAAAATGGCATGGATTTAGCAACCAAGAGCCAATTTATCCAAGTGCTTATGATACATGAATTTTGAATACAAGTTTCCTCCTACATATATATGTATTTATAGAGGATACTTTTTTTATTTGGTTTTTGGCCCACACCTGGTGGCATTTCAAAGATCACTCCTGACAGGGTTGGGGGACCATATGGGATACCAGGGATAGAACCCAGGTCTGTCCTGGATCATCCGCATGCAAGGTAAATGCACTGCCACTGTTCCATCGCTTCTGCTTCTATAGAGGATAATTTTAATGTATAAAATATATTTATATGGGGCTAGAGAGATAGTACAGCAGTAGGGTGTTTGCCTTAGATGCAGAAGGATGGTGGTTCGAATCCTGGCATTCCATATGGTTCCCCGAGCCTGCCAGGAGTGTTTTCTGAGCATAGAGCCAGGAGTAACCCCTGAGTGCTGCCAGGTATGACCCAAAAGCAAAACAAAAACAAAAAACAAAGAAAACAAAAATATATTTATAAATTATAAGCATATTTGTTAATACATTAAACATATAATGTAAAAGCCTATATCATTAAATGTTATATATATACTTTGATATGTTAATATATTCTATATCCATATATATGCATATATAAATATGTATCACTGAACTTGAACTATATTCACTAAGCACTGAAATACTGCTGAGTATTTGACATTCAAGATATACTTTTTCTATAAATGCTAATGCATTAAATATTCTACTATCCTTAGAGCCACAGAAGTTAAGTAACTTGACCCCAGTCATTGCACTAGTAAATGACAGAGTAACTACTGGCCAGTTAGTATGAACACATATGCTTCTTATTATTGCTTTGTTTTGGGGCCACATCTAGCTGGGCATAGGGCTTACTCCTGGCTCTGTGCTCAGGATTAGTGGTGCTGTGGATCAAACCCAGATTGGCAGTGTGCAATGCAAAATCCTTACCCCATTCCAACTCATAAACACATGCACTTTCATCTTTAAAGTCTGCACATCTTATCTGGAAAATGTCCTGAGTTTTGCCACTCTTCTAACAATTCTGCAAGTCAGCCTGTGCCCTAACATCCACCTAGTAATTTCAGAGTTGATTTTTCCTTGTTTGCAATCAAGACCCTGACTGAAATCTGATTGTAGGAAGGTACTTATACAAACACAAAGACAACTCTGTCCCCTGGTTCCAAAGCCAGTCACCTGAGGAGCACTGAGAGAGCAGGAGAAGTCTGTGGAGTTGGGGGGAGGGCAATCAAACTTGCCATGTCAGAGAGCCAACTTCACTTACAAGATGAAAGCAACAGCTACCACAGAATTTATGCAAGAGGAAAAAATGTAAAATTCATTACTCTGCATTTCAAACAAGAGATTTCATGTGATCAGCTATTGGGTGCTCACAATATTCTGCTTGGATCTACTGGTAAAGCAGCTCTGGGTATCTCTACCCACAGTTCTCTGGACCTCACAGAGAAATTTAAGAACTGGGAAAAGTTAAGAGGGATAGAAGTAAATAAATTGTCCTTTTCATCCAGACAGCTGCCTAGCTTCCCACGTGGGATGTCTCAGACCTTATCTTCCTCTGCTTCACCCAAGATTGGCTTTGAGGGCAGCTGGCACAAACTTATCAGAAATGGAAGGTGGAGACCTGGCATGAAGCAGATGCAGCCTGAGGACAAGGTGCTGGGAGGGAGGGGCAAGCAGGCACCCATTTCTGTCTTCCTGGAGCCCACAGGATCTGATGGCACCCATGAGAGTGAACAGACTGCCATTTCTCTTTTTCTCTGAACCAAAAGCAGAAACTTCAAAAAGTGTCCTAGAGAGACAATACAGTGAGAAGAGCACTTGCCTAGTATATAGTGAACCACTGTTGCATCCTCCATAATGCAGAGGCTCTCACTAGCATGGTTAGGGGTTGATCTTGAACCTAAGAGCAGAAATTGCCCCTGGGCAGTCCTGAGTGTGGCAGACCAAAGTGCCTTAATGCCACCACTTAAGCATTTAAAAGGCAACAAGCAACCCCCTTCGTCTTTTCCCTCATATCCATGAAATTACACTCAGAAAAATATTTTATTGAAATGTATAGATGCACAGGCTGTGTTTTTCCAATTTCTTCAGGTCTCTGGAATCAAAAATGTATGAAATAAGTAATGTGGTCTTATTTCTGACAATTGTATCTCTCTCAACACCAGAACTTACTTTGAGTTCTTGATGGTTTTCAGTTGTCCATCAAGGTAGAAAGGTAAACACTAAGCCTGGTTAAGCTCACAGACTTACTTCAATGCCTCATCTTGTACCAGGACCATAAACTGTGCGACATGCCTTTCAGAGATTTCATGTTTCCACCCTTTCCTTTCTTCCCACCTGCTCATATCACCTCACAGAGACTTTCTTTTCCGTTGTTTCTGTTTTTTTTTTTT
>PVKC010025014.1:0-16652 GCA_004027635.1 Crocidura indochinensis | reverse complement strand
ATATATATATATATATATATATATATATATATATATATATATATATATATATATATATATATATATATATATATATATCCTGACTTCTAGTATATATTATATATATATAATATATATATATAAATGGTTACCCATTTATGATGATAATAACAGCAAAAAATGTAAACTTGTAGCTAACAGTAAAAAATGCTTATAGGAGTAAGCAGGGAGGAGAAGCTATCAAATTCAGAATACATAATTGATTGATATGATGTTTCTCTTTCTTGGAGCAGGAGAGATAAAAAAGCATTGATTCCATTAATTAGAACTCAGCACTGAATGTCCCCCAGATTATGTGTTATTTGCAATGTCATTTTAGAAGCACTTTTTTAAAATCATTTTTGAAGTTTATAGATTTGTAATGTTGTACATTGTCGGAATGCATGCCAAGCAAGCATGTAGTTCATTTCCAGCTCCTCAAGAAAAATAAATATATAAATAAGTGATTGTACTCAACAATAACCAGAGAAGTATTGATACAATAATGCATACTTTTAATGAAAACTAGCCACCTTCTAAAATACCCTCAGATGAAAATCATTCTAGTTTTGTACAAAATTCCACGACATGGGGAATTGAAAGAACAGGTTATTATTTTTCATACTTTGACTTCATCGACCCTCACAACTCCAGCTCTGGAGCTCTCTGAGGGAACAACTACCCCAGGATAGGGTCATATGATGCCTAACTGTTTTGAATGTTTCTAAAGAAAACCAGAGCCTGTATTACTTATTTGTAAAGACGGATTTTATTAAGGAATTACATTAGACGGGAAAAAGGGTCAGTGACTAATTAGGCTCTATTCTGAGCATAGAAACACATTTTTTCCTCTAAATCATGGCAATCCAGACCTAATTAAAATAATCAGGGACAAGTTGATTACAGGATTTCTGTAGGAATGACAGCCAGTAAACAGATATTATAGCAAACAGGCATGCCTATGTTTTTAAGGTACTGAAATGAATAGGTTATTTAACATTTCCCTGACACTTTGGCAACCTAGCACATTTTCAGAATTTGTACATATTTTCCCTCCTTGGCAACCATAAATTCCACCTTGTTAATGCTATTTAATTCTTTATTCGGCAGATACAGCTAATCATCACATGGAAATACTTCATCTATTTAAAGGCAAATGTTATCTCTGTGCTTTCTCTTCTTCAGGCCAAATTATGTCTACTCATTTTTTTATTTGGTTCTAGTTCCAATCCTTTAATCATTTTTGTATTTCTGTTCTGGCACTCTAACAATTTTCCACATTTCAAAACTATACCAATTGAAATGAAATGTAATATTTTGACAAAAGCATAATCATTAAATATAATCACAAATATTAATTTGATAAAACAGTTTGATTATTGAAAACATTATCCCCAATTCATGATACATATTTTAAAGTCGACTGTAAAATAGAGCAAAATTTCACAGATAAGTTAAGATGAAGTCTAAAGTGATTCCCAATGTCACCATCTGGAAGAGAAGAAGAGGGTGATAAACTGAAGTGATAACAAAAAGCAATATACTACCTAAATTATACAATAAAACAAAACAAAATGCTTATTTTACTGATATAAACTTAAATGGACTAAACACTTCAATTAAATTTTAATAATCCTCCAGACCAAATAATAAAGCAAAATTAAACTATTGTTATCTGTAATACTTTTTTTTGTTTGTTTTTTGGGGGGCCACACCCAATAACACTCAGGGGTTACTCCTGCCTATGCGCTCAGAAGTTGCTCCTGGCTTGGGGGACCATATGGGACACCTGGGGATCAAATCGTGGTCTGTCCTAAGCTAGTGCTGGCAAGGCAGACACCTTACCTCTAGCGCCACCATGCTGACCCCATCTGTAATACTTTTTAATTTATTTTTAATTTTCTATTTCTTGGTAGTGCTTGTTGATTTCTCTTACCATAGCTTTTACAGACAATCTACCATGTGCCAGATATAATCTAATTTTTATCATCAACACATTAGTTCTTCTTTTTTTAATTTTGGGCCACATCCAGTGATGCTCAATTTTACTCCAGGCTATGCATTCAGAAATGGCTCCTGGCTTGGGGGACCATAAGGGACCCAAGAGGATGGAACCACAGTTCATCTTGGTCAGCCGCGTGCAAGGCAAATGCCCTACTGCTTTGTCATCGCTCACAGATATTAGTTCTATCTTTTATACAGAATAATTTTAAAGTTAATGTTAATTATGTACCTCCTGTTTCATGCTCACAAAACCCCAATTTCCCAGATAAGGACAGTGAAGTCTAAAAAAGATCAATAGCATATTCAATCAGTAAGTAAAATAGAATTTTAAATACATGACAAGAAATAAAAGACACTTTTCTTGTATTTTTATCTCTAGTGAAACTGCCTTTCTCCTACATATTTCTATTTCAATATATCTACAATTGATCTGAAAGCAGTACCTTTCCTGATTCTGTTATTAAGACCTTCCAATTCCAGGTTTTTACTCCATCTGATTCATTCACATGCTAAATTTTACTATATTTCTCCAATCTTTCTTCTCTTTTCCAATCCTGTTCTTATCCAATGATAGTTTTAGGCACATCTCTGATATCTTCTAAATACTTTCTCAGTTTTTTTCATTTCTCTGATCTCTAGTTAATATTACATACTGACATCAAAAAATAATCCCCACTTAAACAAGCACAATTACTATCACATTGCCAGTAAATTTGTTAAACATGCTTTTCTCTGATACCAAGTCATCTGTAAATCCAATTCATTTTTTCACTCTAATCTCCGGCATTGTCCTCTGAACAGTTGTTTTATAAAAAATAAAAGCTGATTATTTACAATTTCTTAGGTTTAGTTCTTCATTTTCTGTTAAATATATGCTGCTTCTTTCTGAAATATTCAAATAGCCTATCATTTTTCAGGGATCTTATGATATGTTCCCTATTGTAATTCAGAAAAAAATTTGAAATATATTATTAGCACTCATCATATAATAATGTACTCCTTTCTTTTCTGAACACACATAAACATATTTCACGGCATAGAACCATGTAACTAACAGTAGACAATAAAATGTAAGTGGATGATACACATTGCTTTTAAATTGAATTTTTTAAATCTTCATGTGCCACCTTTGGTAATATTTCCAATCATTCTGAAAGCCATCTATTCTAAATGACAAAAGAACAAAAGATTGTAGAGTGTTCATTGCTCTGAGTCCCAAAATATCTAATTGCAATATAATTTCCATTATATATACATATATATGTATATATACATATATATGTATATATATATATATATATATATATATATATACCTACAGTGGATTCTCTTGCAAAAGTAGAAATACTTTCTTGTTTTCTAAAATTATCTTGTTTGCTTGTCAACTTTTTATTGTTTCATTTAGTCTGTCTTTAAATACAACTTTATCTTCAAAATCTAATTTCTCTTTAGAATTAGAAATGTATCTAGGGTTTTCCTACAATGTATATTGTTGTTTCTTTTGTTGTGTAATTATCTATGTTAATAAACTTATATTTGTGAAGGAACTTCTTCATCAATTTTTATTGAATTCTCACTATTTAAGAGTCACTAAGTTATGTGTGAGCGACTTCATGATCATTATATAAAAATGAGTACTAATAACTAAATCTATGTTTATCAAATTCAAAGCAATATATTTAAGAAAAAAAGGAAGAAGGTATAGTCTATAAAGACAATAAATATCAATAAATTAAAAGTAACCTTGTCTATTCTTTCTAAGTTATGATGTATACTGAACAAAATATTTTAATAAATATATATTTCAAACAGTTTTCTATTTAAAAATACTTGACATTATAAATGCTTATAACCTCAAACTCATGGAATCCTAAGATCTTTCTTTCACTCTTTAGAAGTTAACTAATAATCCTCATAATTATTATCACCCTAGATTTCATGTACATAATTAGAAAGCAAAGACAGAATTGACTATGAACAAGAGATAATAAAACAATCCAATTACTCTCTAGTTTGAGATCCCCATGTGAGTAAAATATATATGTGGTACTCTCCTAAATGACTTGAGTAAGATTGATTGAACTCATTTCTACCAATGTTCTCTTAGTAAGGTGCAGATTCAGGGCAGAATATAATTCAATTTGTCATATGCCTGTTCAATCACCCACTGGATTTGCTATAAACATTCAACTCAATTGAAAAAACTCAATTGCCTAAAATTCATTTAGTTGTTAATAAGAGATCAATCAACCAGCAAATATTTATCAAGTGCTTGCTACATTGAATCTATACAGCAGTACCAACTCTAGATAATTAAAATAAACTGGCGAATTATTAGTCCTTGAAGAAAAAGTTATAAAGAATTGAAATAACCTAACAAGTGAGTTTTTGAGGTAAGAAAAACTTCTGTTGAAAAATAACAGATGACTCAAGAAAGTACATTAGGTCACATTTGATTCTCTCTTGAGGATGGAACTCTCTGTCTGAATTTGCCTGTTATTTCAGGCATGAGTCAGAAATTTAAGATATTAGGATAAGGCAAAGAGAACTTAAAGGACAATTTATTATGTCTGCCTTCAATGCTTTTTAAAGAAATGAAGACTATTGAATGCATATCCTTGCAATATATGTTCCATTTACTAACCCCTTGAGACACTGGACAAATAAAATTACCTGTCTTATGTGTCTGAATACATTCCCTGATAGGAAGCACAAAACTAAAAACTGGTATCTAGGAGAAAAGAACAAAAATTAGTAGAAAGATGCTCCTAGTTCCCATGCAGGAGGTTAAGTCATCAATACACAAGAAGAAGAATATTTGAGGGAAGTTGACAAAGTCACTGGAGAAGAAGCTCTAGAATTCTCTTACTTTTAAGAAAGACCTTTGATAGATCCAGAACTATTTTCCTGACATCTTGGAATAAAGAGTTTTTTCCATTTGATGGTGCTCTGGTTCTTCTTGTTACTGTAGGATGAAAAGAACAGTGGGTTTCCCCAAACCAATTTGAACCTGAACTCCTCATAACTCAAAACAGAGTGCTTGAGGAAGAGATCTTAGATCTCTTCGTTGGAATAAAAATGTAGTAGAACCAGGTAATGTATGTTGAGGTAAGCATAGTCTGGAAACTAAACAGACCTAAATGAAGTCTTTGACACGAAAGTCCAGAAAATTAAGATACAGAATTTCAGGACATGTTATGTAAGAATTACAACCTATAAAGAGAGGTTAGAGCCTTTGATGGGAAAGATTCCACCACTGAAACAAAGACCATCCAAAAATTATATTTAGAAAAATCTTTAGCTTCAAGCTCTCTCCTTTGGCAGCCTCCAAAATAAGAGACTGCAGATTGAAAGGCCTGTAGAGAAACTAACATGGAGAGAGAGCAAGCTATTCGCTGCATTTGTCTTCTCTTGAGAGCTCTGATTTGTGTGGCCTTGCCTCTTCGGACTACCTCTGCTTCAGATCTGTACTTTCTTACTTTAAGGCACATAGTTCCAATTTAGAAAAATAGTCCTGGTCATCCATGCTTGAGATCTGTATTTTCTTTCTTTCTTTTTTTTTGGGGGGGGGGAGGGGGGTTCATACCCGGCAGTGCTCAGGGGTTACTCCTGGCTCCATGCTCAGAAATTGTTCCTGGCAGGCACGGGGGACCATATGGGGCACCGGGATTCGAACCGATGACCTTTTGCATGAAAGGCAAACGCCTTACCTCCATGCTATCTCCCGGGCCACTGTATTTTCTTTCTTAAGCGCATATCTTTATCTCCTTTCCTTTGTTTCCTAAATAAACTTGTCTTAGTTTGTTATTCCTTTCCTCCTGGGTAAGATTTTTGACTGACTTTCCTACAAAGAGCAATTCCACACTCCACCCTAAGTTTGAATGCTTCTTGAGAAATCAAATGGTAGGGAGTCCAAGCTGATTAGAACAAATGGAAGTCAGGTGCAACCCCTCGTGGGCTAGTGAAGTTTGTACCATGCAGGGTCTCATAGTAGATCTTATCAGTGCTAGATTTCCCTAGGGAATTCCTATATTACCAAAATGAGAAGAAAGAAAGTTGTAGATTCCTTTTTGGAAGCTGCCACCCTCTCCTCCCACTTCAAATAAAATATCTGGGAGAACACACCTTGCTGGTGAGTTGTATATCTTTCACTAACACTTTGAACTCTCAGATGACTATTTTTCTCATGAAAACCAAAATTCTTCAATACCTAAGTTGGACTTTTAAATGTATATTAACTCATGAAAATTGAAAAGCAGTAGCTGATATGAAAAACTAAAAGGACAGCAATCTACACATTATTTTTATTATTGTGTGAGCCTAGCTAAATTCCTTAAGAATATAGTATGTTGGGGCTGGAGAGATAACACGGAGGTAGGGCGTTTTCCTTTCATGCAGAAGGTCATTGGTTAGAATCCTGGCACCCCATATGGTCTCCCAAGCCTGCCAGGAGCAATTTCTGAGCATGGAGCCGGTGTGTGACTCAAAAACCAAAAAAAAAAAAAAAAAAGAATATAGTATGTTTTACTAAGCTGTGAATATTTTAAACAAATTACTATAAAATCCATTATTCATGAAAAATCTAAATCAAATCTATATAGAGTTAGATTTCATACAGTGTATTCTAGCAAACAGTTTACAATTCTAAGCCGTTTTCTGTCTGGATTCCAAATTTTAGGTACTGTAATTAACACTGTTGGTAGTAATGGCAAGATCATGGACCAGAAAGATATTTTAGCAGGCAAGTATATGCTTTTCACCAGAGAAACCGAGGTCTGAGTCCAGTGTGTACATGTTCCCCCCACAACCAGTTTCTATGCAATCTCAAGCATAGAACACAGAGTAACCCTGGAGTATTGTCAATTCTAGCCTTCAAACATACAAAAATAAATAGAATTTCAGAGTAGAAACACATTTTTTCCTAATAAAATGAGTGATTTGATTTTTACAGGCAAACTCTCTATTCTACATTCTTAAATCCAAATGATTTCTTGAGGAAGCTGCTTTAGGTATTCTTAAGCACAAGATAGCTAAAAATAGCTTTTATGTACATACAGAGGCTTGGTTTATCATAAAAAGTATCAGAATATATCTTAAGTTTATAATGCCACTATCTTTTCTACATCAAACAACCATGAAATATAACTTTCCGGTATTCTGATACTACAGTCACCTTCCTCTTCAAATGGTTTCAATTATAATATTTCTTCCAGAAGCAGTGATTGTTCCTTTTCTCAGTTCTGCCAAGCTTATTTTAGACACTTTTCTCCATGTGAAATTGTCTGCTACTTGTATGCCCAAGGATCATTTGCTGTGTTTTAAATTAGCCTTCAGAATTATGCTTAATAATAGTTTAAACAGTTAATAACATTATTTTGTAGTTGTAAAATCTGTATCTCAAAAATTTAGAAAGAACAAAGATTATCAGTTAATATTAAATATTGTTTGTAACATTAAAAATACTTTTCTAGTATTGCACATGTGTGATTATTTTAACTTTGGATCCTATAGAAAGTAGAATTTTGAGAGCCGGGCGGTGGCACTGGAGGTAAGGTGCCTGCCTTGCCTGCGCTAGCTTAGGATCGATCCCCCAGTTTCCCATATGGTCCCCCAAGCCAGGAGCAACTTCTGAGCGCATAGCCAGGAGTAACCCCTGAGCGTTACCGGGTGTGGCCCAAAAAAAACAAAAAACAAAACAAAAAAAAGAAAGAATTTATATTTTAATTATTCTGTCTTAGAAACTGGATTTTTAAACTATTTTCATTTGTGTTCTCTTTCTCAGTCAAAGAAATTCTTTATATTCTTCTGTGAAAGATATTCTTGGCAGAGAGAACTAATCAAATTAGCATTATTAGTGAAGTGTGAGCTAAATACATATAGAAGTTATTAAAGAATCTATTAAAATATCACCATATTTATCAGTAAGATCTGCAATCTCTACCTAGACACTAAATGTCTTTTCTGCTGATAAAATAAATATATTCAAAATGTTTGTCCAGGAGCTACTGTTAAAAACAAAAAGAAAACATGAGCATTCTCCCAATTACTTTAGACAGCTGCCATTGGTTATAAGCTGACCTTTTAAAATGGTTTTTATACAGTATCCTAATTAGGGCTGAAAATTCTGGGTAATTGTACAATTTTATGTCAGGGTCAAGATGATATTTCTATAGAGAGAAAAATAAAATTCATTCCTAATTACTAACAAAATTATTCTTTTTCAAGCCTAATTAGAATTTCCATTAATAGAAAGATGACATTTAATTTTCATAGAGCAATGAAAGGTTTGCACAAATACACATACATACAGAATTAGTCAGCAAGATATTAAAGAAATAAAAACTAACAAGTGATTATTTCAGTCTAGAGGCTATACTAAAGCCATGAGTTACATTAATGACTCATGTGACAGACAAACGACTGAATTTTTATACTCAATTGTTATATTTAAAATCTCCGCTTATTCCAACTGCTTCCAGGGAGGATTTCTGTGAGCCTTATTTGGCTGTAGGAATCAATGAGACATTTAGTTAGACTTCTGAGTAGATGCTTAGAAAACAGCATATGGATTTTCTATAAAAGTAGAAGACTGAAGCCATTAAAGCATTTTTTTACAGAACCGGGGAAATGCAGAATAGTTCTAAGATGGTAGAAGAAACGTGAGAAACAATGAGAGTAGTCATGATTCTTCAGTATCATCAAAGGTTCTAAGGAAGACCAAAAGAGGGATCCTGTGAAGAACACAAAATAGGCAGGATATCCCAAGAATATGCTCAGGTAAAGAAGGGGTCTTGTTCTCTACTAAATCTCTCAAGGACTTTTCTTTAGATTTAAAATACCTTGGCCAGACTTAATCTTTTGGCTACTTTTTCATGACGAATCTATTGCTATTTAATTTTTTCATTAAATTTTCAAGAAGCACAAAAGTTCATCTTGTTTTAAAGGCTAAGGGCACACAGAAAGTCTACAACACAATTATGAAAAGGACAAAATTGGGAAATCGTTAAGGCCATAGAAAGTATGGTAAGTGTGAATGAATGAGGGAAGTAGAAAACCTGTCTCAAATACAGATGGGGGGTAGGAAGGTGGAAGATTTGGGCATTGGTGATGGGAATGTCGTACTGGTGAAGGGGGTGTTCTTTATATGACTGAAACCCAACTACAATTATCTTTGTAGTTAAAATGTATATAAAGACATTAATAAAGAAAAAAACAAGGATTTTAAATTATTCTGATATATCTCTAGGACATCATTTTCTAAGTAAAAATAAAACCAAAACAAAAAGAAAGGAAAACTGATTTCATTGAAAACTTTTCTTCTACCTGATAAAAGGAGCTAAGAACTGACATGCTATATTAACTAACAACAACAAAACAGAATTTAAGGCCCTCTTCACAAAACAGATGAATAACAGAAGGCCAGAGTGATTGAGAATGTGATCAAGCCTCACTTTATTTAATCAAAACTCAAAGCAGGCTTCAGTTCTCAAAATACTTAATATTTTTCTGCTCATGTGTGTTTTAGGTTGCTCCACTTTACAAGGGTATTCTGAATAGTTCTTTGTACTCCAATCTAAGTTAACTCTGAAGTCCTTATATATTGCTGAATTAAGCCAAACGTTACCTCTAAACTTGTCTTTAAATATAACCCAGGCACTGGATTGCTAGAATTTCCCACTTTCAAGCACCTATCTCTAATCTAAATATTACGTTACAAGGGGTTTCCAACTCAAATGGACCATGAAACCCAGGTTCACATTTCACCGCTGAAATCTATGGTAAAAATTGGAAGAAAACATCTCCATTTGTTAATGAATGAACTAATCCCACTGTGTTCTGTTTGGTCAACCCTGATCTTCATCCTCTTACCACTGTGGAACTCCTATGGTTCACAGCTTGAAAATCACTTCTCAAAGTATTCCACTACTAGCTTCTCAATATAGACCACAAAGTGATATCAAGGGCAAAAGTCTGTAGTAAAACAGAAAACTGCATCTGAAGTAGAGATTGAAATTAGGGAAATATCCAGGAGAAAGCAAATGTTTTTGCTTCCTTTGTTTGTTTGTTTGTTCATTTGCTGAGGAGGGGGATCACACCCAGAGATTATGGTGTATGAAAAAAAAACAGAGCCTCAGAAATTCAAAAAATTACTCTCAATTATCTAATGCATTTGGGAAGCCAGATAGATTGTACAGTGAATAGGTAAATACAGTGAACAAGGTAGTGTGGTCAAACCTTGGAAACAGCTTACCTATACTAGATGCAGTACCAGTTATAAGTGCATCCAACCACAGAGACATCAGTAAGCCCTGAGCACAGCTAGGTGTTGTTTATATATGAATAAATAATACACGCAATTTTATTGAATATAAAAACAAAAATTCCATTGCAATGAAGTATAGAAAATATGCTTTATATAGGTGATTCAAATATATTAAGTAGAACTAAATTGCATACTAATTTGATATTTATCATCATCTAATTTTAGCTATTTGCAGAAGTTTTTCTTTAAAAATAAGTTATCCTAGATTATTTTAGTTATGTACCTTATTTCCATTCTATATTATATAAAATTTTATTTCAGCTAAATATGTTTATACCTATAAATATTATATTAATTATTGTATTAATATCCTCCAAAATAGCAATAATGTGCAAATTGACTATTTTTCCCAATGACTTTGGCTTGGATATTTAATTCTTTACTTTTTTATATCCACCAATGCAACTGAGAACACTTGGCTCCTGGCCCTCATCCTTTCTTTTTTTTCTTTCCCTTATTTTTTTAGAAAAATGCAGAAATATATGTTAAAACAAAATAATTTGTTTCCCAAGGTTCTATGAAAAAGGTGGGAGCCCCTATCTAGAACATTTCAAAAGGGGATGGCAGTTTTTTGCACAGGTAAAATGAAAATTGGGGAAAAGAGAAAGGAAAAACTTTTAGCCTAAAAACAGGGTATTCCATGAAGCATCCTGCCATAAGAACAACTACAGAGTTCAGGCATACTAAGTTGTCTTAACCCCAAAGTCTTTCTTTATGGTTCCAGGAAAAGTTCTCCTCAATCACGGTTGCCACAATCAGGTTTTTGTAATAAAGACCTTGGTTTTTGCACAGATCCTATGCTGAAGTCAGGGTGTGATGGAGCATCTTCTAGTTTCATCTCACCATTAGGTGGTGAGGCAGGTAAACCTGCCATGAAAGCAAGTTGTTGCTGTTTCCAAGTCATCAAGATGTCATATGAGCCCACTGAGGAGCAAATCTTTGCCAGAGAAGCATTAGGGTCTTGCTTGGTAGAAGTTCAATTCCTGGTTCGGGTACAGAAAACTGTGCCGGTTCCAAAGATGGGATCTAAGGTTTGATGGCGAACAGCCTATGTGCAGTTAACTGAAGCCTAAGTTAAGTCACTATGACAAATGGTCAAGGTTAAAAAACCCCTGCTATAATAAAATTTAGGAGTTCCTATCACTATCATATAAGAACTTTTTATATGTAAGATTTCCTCCATTTTAATGTGCCAATGCAAAAGGAACAATGACAAAAGTGCATATGGGGGTAGAAATGACAAGCTAAACAATCCCTATAACCTGCTTTTAAAATGAACTTAGAATCCAAGAAAAACTTATCTACTAGAATTTAGAATTTCCTATTAAACAAACCCAAAAAAGGGAGGGGAAAACTGCATCTACATAATGTAATACACAATAAAAATTGACCTATTAAGGAAACGCATCTAAAGAAATATACAAAGTAAATATGCATATCCCATTTAGGTTCTTTTGTTTTTGCTTTTATTTGTTTTGGTTTTGGTTTTGGGTCACACCCAGTGGTGCTCAGGGATTTCTTACTCCTGGCTCTATGCTCAGAAATCGCTCCTGGCAGGTTTGGGGGACCTTATGGGATGCCGGAATTCAAACCATCGTCCTTCTGCATGGATGGCAATCGCCTTACCTCCATGCTATCTCTCCGGGCCCCCCCATCTAGGTTCTTTTAAAAAAACTTTTTTCTTCTGGATTACATTGTCATGAAACTATTAAAAATACACATTTGACTAAAACAACATAATAATATTGTGCAATATGAAAATTAAAATAATAAATAATTTAATTTATTTAATTAACAAAATTAAATAATTTCAAAGCATCTGATAATGATATACAGATGAGATATTTTTCTTAATTAGCTCATTTATAGACTTCTGCATAAACTTGTTTATTTATAAAATAAAGTAACTGTTACTTTATAAATGTGTTATAAATGTGTGCAGCTGAAAATAGAAATTTTATTACAGAAGTTTTATCTAACTCTCAATTTCCCAATTTGATGCTAAAAAATCACAGAATAGCATGTCATCAAGTCACATTTTAGTTGAATTACTAATCAAGTTCTCCTTCAATTTTACTGAAATATTTTAAAAGTTAAAAACAACTGACTTACAAAGCTATTATTCTTCTTTAGAGATTTCGTATCTTTTTTCCTCAAGTATTGAAACTAAGACCTCACTATACAAGGCAAATGAAATATCACTGAGTATATTATAAATTTCTATAACTTTCAATAACTTAATTACAGTCCTGACTAGTAGTAATATTCAAATATTAGCTTCTTGAAGACATCACACGAACAAGTTTAAATGACAATATGTGTGTATATATGCATATATATAATATATGTACTTTCACACTATATATAATATATATTATATATATCATATATATAATATATAATATATATATACTTTCACACTATATATATATTATATATATATAATATATATATACTTTCACACTATAACTAGAGACCATTCCTTAGCTAATGTTAATCTTCCTAGTTGCTAACTTTTGAAGATAATAGGCATCAGAGGTCCCAAGAGTGGGCTGATGTTGAGAGAAGTCTAGTCTAGGATTCAGTGAGAAAAATATTATCCAACCAGTTTGAACTTCTGTCAATATTTTAATAAAAGACTTCCAATGCTGTATATTCCTTCAGAGACAAATTGCTTTTACAATATAATGAAAAGGTAAAGAAAATTGAAATGTATCATTGCACCTTTTGATAAAAGATCGTATTGTCTTATTCTACATTTTAAACATATTTCATCGTGATTTTGAAGCTGCTGATTTAGCTTATTCAGTTTATAATCAAATTAAAAGAGTTGGTGCTTATTATCAGAAAATTCAGACTATTTTTCTGGCAGGGAAAAAACTAACCTCTTTTCAACTTAAATAGCTTTGTGGAAATGCTTTCCCATGACGTCCATCTCACTTCTTGACACTAATTTTAACACTAATGGACAAAGCATGGCACCAGGCCATCATTAAATAAGGCACAATGACCTTTAATACTTTTCACCACCAATCTTTGTTTGCTCTCAAGAGATTCTCTCCCTAAAGAGACAATCAGTGGCAACAGCCAGGAAGATGAGAAGTTATTATAGAAAAAAAGTCAACATTTTAACCTTCTCCATCTTAATCTAAACAGTTGTGCATATTTCAACATGAATCAAGATACACTAGATCTAACTTCACTACTTTCTCAATGTATAAGACAAGGAGGGAAAAAAGGCACAATGCTGCCATTAGTTAAGATTTTATGTTTGTTTTGTTCTAGTTTTGCACACTCTGAAGCATACTAACTTTAAAAATAGTTTTGGATGGATAGGAGGTAAGCTTTTCTTTGGCTAAGTGGCAGAAAAGAGACTGCAAAAGGTAAATATAAGAAATAGTTGCAGACATTAGTTAAAGTGTTTAAGATAAAGATATGAAAATTAATTTATTTAAAACCATATGCTCACATGGTTCTTGTGAAATTTTGGTAAATGTCTGAAAGTGGTATAAAAGCTACTAGATGACCTGCAAGATTCTTTATCTCAATTTTGTTGTAAGGAATCTATTATTCATTTTTTTAGAAGCATAAATTATTGGAGAAAAAAAATCCATCAAGACCCGTGTGTGGACTAGGCTTTCCTTTACATGCTGAATCATACAATTGATAAATAATCTGCTGGTGCTTGAAATGGCACTCAGTAATGGAATAAAAATGGTCTCTGGTCATTCCCACTATTCTCCTTGACTTTCCCTAATACACAAATTTGTTCTGAATGAATCAGGGGACAGAGGTCTTCTGACTTTCAATATAACAAGGCTGTATGGTAACAGTAGCAATTACCAGACCTCCTTGAGAGTTAAATTAAACATAGAAGAATTCACAGGTTTTTGAGGAATCTATAAGTAGAGTACTGGTCTTTTGAAGATATCAGAAAAGATCCTTGCAAAGACTTGAAAGATGAGTAAAGGAGTTAATATGTAACAGAGGTAGTGTTTGCTAAAGATAGAGTGTGTGTGTGTGTGTGTGTGTGCTTGAGTGTTTATGTGTATACATGCATTTTCATTTTGACAGATACCAGGTTTTTACCAATAATTCAAATGATATGCAATATGAGTCAACCTACTATTTTATCCCTGAATTCATAAATTCAGTAAATTTTTATGGTGACATTAAAACACTGAGTTTACGGAGTCTTGCTTTCTCAGGATATCTTATTTCATAGAATCTTGGAAACTATTGATTTTAGACATGTTAAAACATAAAAAGAGAAATAATAAATGATTTGATAGTTCCCTGTAGGATGGTTGAATAAGTCTGAGACATAAAAAAAAAACATCTCACAAGAGACTGAAAGATAAATCAGATCATAAGATATTTGGACACTCTTTTAGAAATGGCATTTCCATGTCTCAAGGGAAGGCACTTGCCAAATTTCCTGATAACTGCATGTCTGAGGAATCCTTTCAGACAACATACTACTACTAAGTGATTGAAAATCAGAGTAATTAATCTTGACTGATAGTATGTATCTTGAACCAGGGAAGTATGATACTTGATGTATTAGTTTTACTTCACTCGGTATTTTGTTCTAATGGCTGGAATATCCACATCTGAGACACCCATGGTTTTAGATTTCATATATATATATATATATATATATATATCTTAGATTATGGTATATATTGAGGAAAATATGTGCAAGTTTATCCTTTATTTTCATAAATAGTGCCTCTGACTATCTTTTCAAATTCATTAAATATCCATGTAAAATATTACGTTAAAATGATGTGTGTATGAGCCAAAAATTCTACTCCTGAGATTATACACCAAAGAGCTAAAAATAGGTGTTTTGAGCAAGCTTGTTCATACATGAACATGGCAACATTATTCCTAATAAGTTGAAAGGTAGATACATTCAAATGCCTATTTGCTGAGAAATGAATAAACTAGGTGTTTATTTATCTCATACATACACAGCCAAACAGAGGAATAGAGCACAGGTACATGCCATAATGTGGAGGAACCATGGAGATATAAAAACTGAAAGAATTTGAACTTTAACATTATGTAGCATATGATATATATGTTTGAAACACCCAGAATTAGAGAATCCAGAGATGGAAAGCAAATTGGTGTTTCAGGGATCAGAGGAGAGGAGATTGGCAGCGACTGTATAATGAAAAAGGATTTCTTTTGGAAGAAAAAACACTCTGAGTCTAGAAAGTAAGAATGTTGCTTAATATTAACATACTCAAATGAAACGTTATACTTTAGTGTCAGGTAGCAACTCTTATATTGCAGTGACTTTACCATATTTAAAAATCACACAATGGAGGCTGGGAAGATACAACAGTGAGTAGGGCACTAGCTTTGTATGCGGTCTAATTGGGCATTATCTGGTCACCCCATTTGTTCCCCTGATCCCTGCAAAGAATGATCCCTGAGTACAGATTCAGGAAGAAACTCTAATTAAAGACATGTGTGTGTTTTCCAAAACCAAAATTTAATGAATTTATCAACAAATAAATTAAAGCAAGAAGTAACCACTCTGGGTATGACCTAAAAAAATTAAAATATTGCACAGAGAGGGGAATATAGGGATGGTAGTAAGGATTAAAGCACTTTCCTTGCATACAGCTAACTCCAGTTTGGTTGCTGTGGCTACACGTGGCTCCAGGATGAGCTCAAGCCAGGAGTACTGAGCACTACAGGGTATGATCGCAAACCAAAAAAAAAAAAAAAAAAAAAACTCAATATCTCTCTCTCCCACTTAAAATAAAACACAATAAAACTATACTTTTGTTCCTTTTCTGTTCAAAAACCACATATTATCTGAATTCACAAAGGAAAATATAAAGCACAAAGACCTGACTTACCCAAATTAAACCCACTGAGAATAACAAACTATCACAAGAAGATAAATGGAGACATAAATGCCTTTTCTCAGAAGACAGATAGGATCAATCCCCCTGCCTCTTAAGCAGATGGTGATTTAAAGAAAAAAAAATTTTCTGTGAAAAGCAGAATCTGTTACAAAGACCTATTGTTCTATGTATAGCTCCAAAAACTTTGGGCCCTGATGTGGCTCTACCCTGGGTTACATTTTGAAATAATTTTTATTTATATTCTTATTCAAGTTATTTAGTGTGTACTTTTAGTTTGCTTGACTTTTAGGCAGAAGATAATTTGTTAAGAGATGGAAACCTGGCCAATACTTCCCTGTTGCCTTGGAGCTTCTTGGCTGCCTTTAGCACCACTCAGCAGTGTTAGGAATGATTTGTGGGGCAGGTGGTCATGAGCCTAC